>PVIY010003373.1:52458-114328 GCA_004026745.1 Myrmecophaga tridactyla | reverse complement strand
GAGTCCAGAATGTCCAGGCAAGGAGTTGAAGCTGGTCAGGAGCAGCAGTTCAGAGTCGAGACACCTGACCATAGTCAGGATCAGAGGAGGCAGAGGTCTGTGGGGTTGGCATGAGCAGCGAGGGGATCGAGCAGTGTCAAAAAAAAGCCAAGTTGTAGAACATCCGGCCACGCCCTCAACCTTATGCCACAAGTGCTTTGTAGAATCTGTTACTCATTGACTATAAAAAGAATTGTTTCCTTTCTTTCGTATGAGAGTGGTTCTACCTCTTCCATTAGTGCATCCTAAGGATAGTCACTCATTTTCACTCTGCACTTTGTCCTCAAGTGCCTGCTTCCCCGTGGCATTGTAGGTTACCTGTCCTCCCCACCCCCAGTCCTCTTGCATTCCAGCTGTTGTGCAGAGCAATGCAGTAACTAGTGACAGAAATGTAGTTGGGCATAGTAAATGATCTTTCTGACAGTGATCTTGGAAAATCATGCCAGTTGCTGCCTGCTGACCTATCACGGTAGCTGCTGACCTTTTCTGCCAGGTCCGATCATTGGTATCTTGTATTCTTTTCTGAACTGAATAAAGAAGTTCTTATTTTTCTTTGGACAAAGGTCCAGAAATGTAATTAAAAAGTTATATAAAAGAGATATTACATACTACAGTCACCAGCTAACAGAGTGGATATTATGGCCGCTGGATTGGGGAAGCAGAGGATCCAGAACATTCCTTTCAGTCAGACCTGCCATCTTATAGTAATTTGCCAAAATGACTGACACAAAGTAAAAGAGGAGAGTTACCCACTATATGTTTTCTAGGCCTTTCCAAAAACATGGAGTTGTTCCTCTGGCCACATACATGCAAATCTATAAGAAAGGCAATATTGTAGACATCAAGGGAATGGGTACTGTTCAAAAAAGAATGCCCACAAATGTTACTATGAGAACACTGGAAAGGTCTATAATGTTACCCGTAGTTTCACTTTCCAAGTGGGTAGGAGCTTCAGGTGAGGAAATCCTACCACTGTGGATTTTAATTATGTTCAACCAAATGTGACATTCCAATTGTAGGAATCTAGGTTTATGCACAAGATCTGATCAAGTCTAACTTTCCATTGGATTTTTCATTATACACGGCAAACTCAGAGATTCCCTGAAGGAAAGTTCAAAATATCAGTCCCCTCAAAAGTCTGAGTTCTTGCAACACCAAGACCATTCCAAGTCCAAAGATTTCAGAAAGATAAAGTGCATTCTACATCTCGGAACAGTTTTATCTGTTGGGATACTCAGGACCGTGGAAGTTTGTCTTAGTTTCCTGGATGCTAAAACAAGTACTAGCATTGGGTTGACTTAAACAATAGAAATGTACTGGCTCACATTTTGAAACTAGGCGAAGTCCAAAATTAAGACATCAGCAAGGCAATGCTTTCCTCCCAAAGTCTGGCATTCTGGAGCTGGCTGGTGGCCAGCCTTGTTCCTAGGCTTTCCTGCCACGTAACAATGCACATGGCGATACTTTCTCCTTTCTCCTCTGGGTTCCATTGATTTCTGGCTTCTTCTTATGACTTTTTCTCCGTGGCCTTCTTTATGAGGACTGTGCTTTATGATTAAGACCCATCTTGACTTAGGTGGCCCCACTTAACTAAAAATAGTTAAAAGCTCCTATTACAGTGGGTTCCCACCTACTGGAATGGATTAAGATTAATAACATGTTTTTCTTGAGTACACAATTTAGTCTGCCACCAAGTTCTAGTGCATCAGATTGAGCTCCTCTTCCCACACTCAGTGATGTTCTCATCTGGGCCATATTTATGGCGCTCAAAGGGCAGAATGGAGTGAATCAGACTCCTGTTAAGATATTGGGCAGGTATAGCCTCTGCCTAACAGGCAGCATCTGAAGATGTCTCTTTAATATACCAGGGATTAAAGCATCTTCATGTATTGAATCCTTTAAATTCTTTAATTTCCTGATCTTTTTTTTTTTTTATTCCAGTGAGTGGAAGGAATCTTCCCAATATTTCTAAACAGGAGGAAATTCCAAACCTAGATGGTAGATGAGAAACTAAATTGCAAAGGAATTAGTTTCCTTGGCCAGGGCAGATTGCAGAAGATGTCATTGGAGTAATGAATTCTCCCCCCCAGTATGCCATCTTCCCTTACTAACTATATAGTATATTCCAAACTTCACAGTACCACTCTGCTCCATTGACTTCTTCTTTTTTTTAATTTCTCTCCCTTTAAAGAAAACTCTCCAAGGTACTGAACTTTTATGTGGCTAATGCAGAAGATTCCGGCAAGACGGAATTGCTGTTTGCTGCTTTGAAAGCCTTGAAGTATTTGTTTAGATTCATCATCCAGTCTAGAGTACTCTACTTGAGGTAATGGTAACTGTAATGAGGTGTTTATACTCTCAGTTCTTTCTTCAAGCACTTCCCCTAAATATTCATGCTAATGTGTTGCTCTGTGAGATTTTTTATGTCACACAAATTGCCAAATTTTAGAACTTCAAGGGTCAAGATGGAGGTGAACTCCATTCAAAGTATCTTTAGAGCAGTAGAATTCCACAGAATTCTAACAGGAACAACAGCAGGGATGCAGATGTCTAAAAATGTGCAGCTAGCAGGAAGCCTGTGGTGGTGACATCAGCTCTGAGAAGGCAGATTCCTGTGGCAAGTTTGCGCTTGCCAGAAGTGATGTCCTGTCAATACTGGGCTTACAAAATCTGGGGTCATGAGCTGCTTTGTTGGTATTAGAAGCAGAATGGTGTCTGGTGTTTGGGGGAAGATATTTACCAAGGTGTATGTTTCTTTGTTGACACTAGTCTCGGCTACCTTGTGAAACTGAGTCAGAAACGTAGGATAATTCTCAGTTTGGATGCCAAGCATAGCAGCACCATTAAAAATAGAAGAAATTAAAAAAAGAGGAGAGACCTTTTCTGGGAATGCTTGTAACCCCAACACCTTGTCTATTCCTCAAAAATAACTGGATTTCCAAATTGTTAAAATTTATTTCCAAGAAAGAAGGAAAAGGTTTTTAGATTTGAGCATCTAAATATATATACGTTAAACTTGTGTATCTGTTAAACATAAGCAAAATTAAAGGCAAAAAATTAACCTAGGTAAAAGTTTTCAACCTGTCATGTATGATTAAAAGGTTAATAGCTTTATTGATTGTAGATTTATTAATCAATACAAGAGTAATAAATATCCATAGCAGTAGAGATGAAAACAGGTAATTTGGAAAGGAAAAATTCAAATGGTCAATTAAATATTTTGAAAATATTTATACACACATATGTATATATAAGAATGCAGTATATATACATATGTGTATACCATCTTTTACCTATACATTTGGTGATGACTAAAAATAACAATTTGTCAATTAATGTGATTGGGGAAAAAAAGATCTTGCTTTTAATGCTGATAGGAGCATAAATTTTTCAGACAACAATTTGACATTAGGGATAAAAAGTAAAAAAAGTGTTGAGGGGGGACGGGAAGGATAAAAATGTCACATATTTTTCCAGTAATGGCCCATCTAGAAATTTACCTAATGGAAAAAATCCACCAGGTATGAAAACAAGGAACATTCACAATGTACATTCAGCCCTTACAAAATGTAGGGTATATTAATGAGAAAATATCACCATGAGACATTTTTTTAATTGATAAAATAACATACAAGCACATACATTCTTTTGTTTGTTTGTTTGTTTGGCATGGGCAGGCACTGGGAATCAAACCCAGGTGTCCGACATGGCAAGCGAGAATTCTGCCACTGAGCCACCATTGCACCACCCAGCACATACATTCTAAACATACAAACACTTCATACATGGTATACCATCAATGGCTCAAAATATCATCCCATAGTTGTATATTCATCACCATGATCATTTTTTAGAACATTTTTATCACTCCAGAAGAAGAAATAAAAAGAAAAAAGAAAAATCTCATACATGCCATACCCCTACCCCTCCCTTTCACTGACCATTAGTATTTCCATCTACCCAAATATATATATTTTTCAATTTTAACATTTGTTCCCCCCATTATTTATTTACTTTTAATCCATATGTTTTACTCATCTATGCATGCTGTAGATAAAAGGAGCATCAGACACAAGTTTTCACAATCACACAGTCACATTACTAAAGCTATATATATCATAATACAATCATCTTTAAGAAATATGGCTTCTGGAACACAACACCATGAAACATTCTTAAATGATAAAAGCAAAGCATAAAACATAATTATGGTATTATCCCATTTCAAAGAGATGTAAGTTTGAAATATATATAGAAAGGAAAACTAGATAAATAGATGTCAAAATGTTAATAGAAGTATTTTTCCATGCCACAGGTTGGTGATGTTTATTTTTTAGTTCTGCATTTTAAAAGTTTCTACAATAAATGTATACATTTCTTAGTTTTTTTTAATTAAATAACTTACGAAAAATTCAGATGCATGAATAGCTCTTCCATATTACCTAGTTTAGAAGCAAGCCGTGTTTATGAGCATTTACTTTATACGTAGACTCAGTACTCTATCTTTAGGCAGTCTGCTTTTAAAGTAAATTGATTGTATTTTCTAATTATTTTGGACTTTCACATATCAAGAATAGTTACAACATGGAGGGTTCTACTGAGAGAACATTCCTCTTACCTGAAAATTTGTTTATATAGCCAACCCTGAGGTCTGGTAGAACCTCAAAAACCATACAAAGAACCTTAATTAGGAAATTAAAAAATATTTTCCAGAATTAAAAAAAATCCACTAATTCAGTAGCCCCTCCAAATGTCTCAATGCATCAGAGTCATCGTTTTAATTAGCAGATACAGCAAAGAAGAGTACAAAGATTAGGATACCTAGTGAACCCATGAAATTAAGATGAGCTAAGATCATTGCCTTGTTGACCTTAGTCCTGGTGGCTTGCTTATGGCCATTCTTTCCTTGATGTTTTGTTCTCATTAAAGAAGAGCATAAGCTGAGAGGAGAGTCTGACAATCCGTGTTTTCCCATTGTAGATGTGACAGGTGCATCAGTTTGCTGGCCCTGTCCGAGGCTGCAATTGAAATGCCAACCTATCTCCCACCCCTGTGTGGCCTCTTCAGAGCTAAAATTACCTTTCAGAGCTCATTACCAGATTAGAGTTTACCTTGATTAGGAAAATACCAAGGGTAAATTGTAAGTCACCCACAAATAGGACATTGAAATTTTTTATTTTGTCCTCTCTGTCTCCTATTTTTGTAGTCACTCATCTGTGGAGTGCCAGGTACTGTTTGGGTGTTGGGGTCTAGAAGCCCAGGAGATGGGACTTCTGCTGTGCCTGTAGTTCACATGTGGGTGGGGGAGGCAGACAGTAATGAAATAAACCTGTGAGATCACTTCAGCTAAATATGGGCTGTGAGGGTGGTGTTGATGTGAAGGAATGACTGGGGAAGACTGCTTGGGATGACATGATCAGAGAAGTCCTCTGTAGGAGTTGGTGTTTGAGTGGAGGCTGAAAGATGAGGGACTGACACTGCCAGGGCACTGAGGGGGCTGAGTGTGGCCTGTTTGAGGAATAAAGAGAAGCCAGTATGACTGGAGCCTAGGGGATGAGAGAGGAAGGGAGAGTGGGAGGCCTATGATGAAAGGGAGGCATATGAGAGTGAGGTCTTGTAGACCATAACAGAGTTTGGGTTTTATTCCAAGTGCTGTGGGAAGCCTTGGGAAGACTGCAAAAAGAGAAGTAATAAAGTCTGGGTTGTTTTGTTTTGTTTTATTTTCACATGGGCAGGCACTGGAAAGCAAACCCTGGTCTCCAGCATGGCATGGCAACCCACCCTGGGTTGCATTTTAAATGATTTCATCTGTTGCGTGGAAAATGGATTATGGAGGGCTAAGAGTGAAAGCTGGGTGACCACTTAATAGATTGTTGTAGTTCAGGTTGTAAGACATGGTGGCTTTTTCTATCTTGGGACTTTTGTGTTTCTGAGAAATTGGCCAAAAACTTCCTGATTTCTACTTATGAGAATAAGCTACTTTTGTAGTAGACTGACAGATCTTATAAAGACAAGCAGATTGCTGTAATCAGTACAAGTTCCAATCAGTGAACACTGAGGTGTGCTGTGTCCTGGGAAGCCTCTGTTGCAGAGCAGCTCATCCTGGGGCTCAGTGAGCACTAGCTTGGGTGGCTCAGTGGATAGAATGGACACTTAACTGGTTTTAAAGGCTGGATTGGATTCAGAACTATTTTGGGTTGAAAGACCTCTCTACCCATTGTCTGAAACCTCAATTCAAAAGACTCAGGACTTGGTGAGGCAGAAGAGAAGTGAGGGAGGACAAAGGGAATGGTGCTGGAGGACAGAATGGCAGGTGTGGTGTGGTTAGGGAAGGTCATTGCAGCAAGTCCCCTGCGTATTGGAAGCTCTGCTGATGAGCTGACGAAAGGTAGGCACACAGGCCTCATCTGCTACTCCAGGCCAGCCCTTTTTCTCTCCCTGCCGCAAATGCCCTTAGAACATCAGGGAGGACTCTCCAAAACCTGAGGCACAACTTCAGGAGAATCCCTGTTGACTAGCTGACCCTAGCTGACCAGTTGGAATGTTTTGTGTTAGACTTTACTTACAAATTACTACCCTGTGCTGAGGCAGATGGTAACATCTTCTCAACCTACTTGGCTGACTCCTATTCTCCTTGAACCCATCTCAGAGCACCCTTTTAATTCTCTCTGCACAATGTGAAATGATCATCATTGAGACCCTAGGCCTCCAGCATTGCTTAGGCAATAAATGTATTTTAAGGTTTTTTTTTTGAGACTGCAAAATCTGACTGCTATTCTCTTTTTTTCCTGTTAAGATTTTATGGCCAAAGTGAAAATGGAGATGAATTTAATAATTCAATCCGCAAGTTATTTCTCTCTTTCAATACTCTAATGGACAGACCTCTGGAGGAAGCTGTCAAGATCAAGGTCAGCATGGCTTCCGTCAAGGATATTCTGGGACAATATAGAACTGGTTTTTGTAGGAAAGAAACAAAGTGAATACACAAAGTAATTTATAAACCATGGTTAGCTCATGAATTTGAGGAAAACTCATAGGAAGTAAAGAAAGAGCTCTTCATTTTGACTTTTAGGTACATTTGTATTCTCAAATGTCCATTTACCAAAGATAAGATCGCCCTTTAGATATCCCTTCAATGACTGTCGTGACCCCTGTGGATTCAGCAAACCAATCCTGATGCTGTTTCAGGCCATGGTTTAT
Source organism: Myrmecophaga tridactyla (assembly GCA_004026745.1). Taxonomy (NCBI): domain Eukaryota; kingdom Metazoa; phylum Chordata; class Mammalia; order Pilosa; family Myrmecophagidae; genus Myrmecophaga; species Myrmecophaga tridactyla. The sequence continues at coordinate 107,089 of PVIY010003373.1, read as the reverse complement.
TATTCTTAGTCCTGCTCTGTTTTTCCCAGAAACCCATCTTCATCATTGTCAATATATTTTTATGTAAAATACGTAATCCCTGAAGCCTCAAGTTTGAGGCTTTGTTATTCTTCCTTTGCTCCTATGGCAACTTCATGAGGAAGATTTTGAGAATTTACCTTCTTAGAAAGGAAAAATAAATTCCGAATGGACAATGCCTGCTGATAGTGTGTTTCCTGCCTTTTCAGGAAAAAGATTTTTAGGAGACTGTGTGTAGCAGCATCAGCTTTAATCTTCATTACAAGGACATCTGTATCCAATTCCCCATTTAAGATCTCAGTACAGACTTTTCTTTCTACAATCAAGCAATAAATTCTGTATTTGTCCTGCTTGGCAGCTGAATTTGTGTTTGGTGTTTTTCTTACAGGGTGCAGCTTTGAAGTACCTTCCTAGCATAATTAATGATGTCAGACTTGTGTTTGATCCTGTTGAGCTCAGGTAAATGGCAAAAACACTTGTTTCTTGAACTTAACAAAGAAGCAGCTCCCCTGCTTGGTTAGGGTCTGGGCTGTTACACGTGGTTTTATTCTTTTAAGCATTAACTGAGCACTTTTTTCATGCTCTGGTCTGTGGAAGAGATAAAAGAAGACACAGAGCCTGCCCTTGAGAGACGTCTGCACTTTCTCTGGGGAAATAAGACCTTACAGGGATAAAATTAGCTACAAAAGAAAGTACATAATAATATACTTCAAACCTACACCCAAGTGTCAGAGGAATGCAGAATCAGAGAGCCACCAACACTGTGTTGGAGTTGGCCAAAAAAAAGGGCATTTGGGAGCTGTTAAAGGTTAAGGCAGGTCTGGAAAGGGATGATAGGTCTGGATGTGCTTTAAGCAGAGTCAGCTCTAAGGCTCACTCTTCTAATGAGTGAGGAATGCGGGCTTCCTGTCAATTCCTAGAGGCAGACTCTCAGATCATTTGAGAGAGTTTTCCAGGTAAACCTTTCCACGTCCAAATCTCAGGGTATAGGGGAAGAGTGTAATGATGGCTTCAGCTCAGCAGAATGAAAACACTGACCATTGGTTTCCCTTCCAGTGTACTCTTCTGCAAGTTCATTCAAAGCGTTCCTGATAACCAGTTAGCTCGGCAGAAACTTAATTGCATGACCAAGATTGTAGAGAGTCATCTTTTTCGGCAGTCGGGTAAGTCTCCACCAAAACCTGCTGTTTATCAAAATTCCAGTGTGGCTTCTTCAGCCAACACTTGCCTTTTTATTTTTAATGTCAGTAATGGTCTTGCCAATTGTTTGTTGGCACTGAAGGATCTCCTGGGAAACTGGTTTTAAAGGGAAGCTGAAGTCAGTTCAGTTTTCCAGTTCATTGTTCCTAAAAGAACAAAATCATGTGTTTTTTAATCTTTAATTAGAATAATCAGCAAGTATTTTCATTAGAGAATTTTATCCTCGAAACCTGAAAAGTAAGAGGCGAGTAGAAAAGATGGTCCTTTTAAGTAAATTCATGTGTACTTATTGCATAATCTCAAAAACCCAGGACACAGACCCAGTGCTGTGCTGGAGCCCAGTTGCACTGACTCGATAGCTGACTATGTGTATCTCTTCTCAACTCCATGTTCAGTGGCATCACATTAGTAGTTGGAAATTGATCATGGTGCATATATTGGCAAATGCTATAAATCAGAGCCCTTTTTTTTTGTGGGGAGAGCTGCCTTACAGCACACTGCTGGGGGGTGGGGGGAAGAGCAGTGTGGAGTAGCAAAAACTTTCATTGATCACATGCTTTCCAGTTGCAACTACAGGCAAGCATGCAGCCACCAAGTTTAAATCACAGGGGTCCTTCCCCAAAGTTGATATGAGGAAGAGTTCCATTACCTGGACCTTCCCGGGAAACCCAAGACTTGCTAGAGTGGGGCAGCTGTAGGACCTTATTTTGGAGTTACCACCAGGTCAGGGAGTCCCAGAGGATGATCTCATGTTCTGTGTACTCCCTGAGGATATGAGAGACCAGCAGTACTTCTCGGAAATAGGAGAAGTTGAGTGGGTTGATGGTAGGAGAGCACGCCTGGCCTTGCCACTGGCTATTCAGATAACTTTGGACAAATGGGTTACCTTCTCTAAGTCTCAGCTTCTGTGTTTGGAAGGAACGACTTGAACTAAATCATATCAGTAATCTGTTTTGGCTCTGATATTTTTTCATGTTATGAATTTGTGCTTAGAAATGTCACATGTTCCTAGAATACATTTAGAGGGAAGACTAATTCCTTCAGAAAACTACTGTATAACATCTTAATATGCTATGATAATCTCTGCTTCTAAGGATGCAGAAAGGCTAAATGAGCCAATAAATCCCAATAAAGGTGGGATACTTGAGTGCAATAGAAAACACACACTAGACAACTCTAGTTAGAGGAAGTATTTTCACTGTTAATGTTCAGTCCTGTTAGTGTCAGAATAGCTAGGACTCATAGTGTTTTTTAATAGTGAAAATCCCTGAAGAAAGACATAGTAGAAAGATAATATCTTACTTTAAGCTTTAAGAAGCCTGGTATTTCTAGGAATTTTATAGTAAATTTTCTCTGTTAGGTGAAAAAAATTGAAAAAGTATATAGCTTACTTAGTTTTATTAATTGCACGTAATACAACTTTCAAGTATCAGGTTGGCATTTTAAGAAAACTAAAAAATTGTTAACTACTTTAAACATTTTGCTGAATCCTCACATTTACCTGGGATAGGGCTAATTTTCTTATTTTTTAAATCACATTATAAGACTGTAGGTCCAAGCCTAAGAGCATGAGCACCTCTGTGAGCAGAAGGGCTCCACCCCTCCGGGGTTGATTCCACAGCTCAGTGCTATGGGAACAGGCAGAGAGGGACAGAACATGCCGTTCAGGAGGGGATACTGCAGCTTGGACAGGCCATGAGCTGCCTGTGTTTTCTTCCTCAGAGTGCAGAGATGTGCTGTTGCCACTGCTGATAGACCAGCTCAGTGGCCAGTTAGATGACAACTCCGCCAAGCCTGACCATGAGGCTAGCTCGCAGCTTCTGAGCAACATCCTGGAAGTCCTGGACAGGAAGGACGTGGTGAGTCCAGTCAAAACAACACTTACTAGTCCCTTTGCATTGGACAAGAATTCTCTGTGGCCATCATTGTTTCAGCACTTGGCTCCAGCAGTTCAGAACCTGGGTTTTAGTACAGCCTGTAGCCATTTGAGATGCAGTTAGAGGGGCCTCCTTGCTGGAGCCACCCATGCAAACCTAGATTCAGGAAAAAGTCTCCTTAATGTTTCGGCTGATTTTCCTGGCTTGCTCAGTTTGCCCATCATTGAAATTCCTGTAAGTACTGTTAAAAATTGGAGCTGCATTTGGACTCCTCATCTTCTTGTGAAGAATTCTCTACCCTCCCATATGGGGTTGCTGAGAATTTCTCATTTTTATATTCTTACTGACACTGGTCCTTCCTTCCAAATGTTGGTGGATCTTTTATCACTTCACCTCTTGCCTCTTCTCTGTGGCTTAGCCCCCCCGCCAGAAAACATGGAACTGCACCTTCCTGGATTTACCCCACTTGAGAGGCCCAGAGAACCTTACAGAATGTTTTCAGTTAAGCACTTGTTGAGGGACCAGAAGAAAAAATATCTTTCCACAACCCATCGTCACCAGCCCCAAGATGGCTGCACGGCACAGATGGTCTCACAGAACAAGGAAATTGCTCTTCTTTTTGCTTAAGACCTTTCTCGAACCTAGAGGACCATGGAAATATCTTTAGATCCAGCTTTGATAGAGGATATGAAGAATGCTTTGTTCTTTTTCCCATAGGTCATTCCTTAGCTCACCTTTTAAGGTCCAAGTTTGGCTACAGCCTGTCTTACTTTCTACCCGTACACAGGCACTTTTGCCCTTCTGCTGATCCATACCTCCTCTACATTAGTACAGGAGGGAACTGTTGCTTTCTTTGGCTACCCCTCTTCCCCCCATTCTACAACTATCCTTCCCCTTCCTCAAAGCCCTGTAGCCCACTTAGCTATTTGCAATGTTTAGTTGATATTTATTACTTACAGGCCATTGTCTTTTTTTTTTTTTTTTTGCTTAAATGCGTTCCTTGAAACCACATTATAAAATCTAATATATTCTCCCAAGGAATGTTGTTATTAGAGATTTGGATCCTAAACAAGGACTTTGCAGCAAATAAATGAATGTAACCAATCATGTCATAAAGATAATGTTTTTTTTTTTTTAATAACTATTTAAAATAGTAAAATGAACTTCTAGGCCCTGTAAATTGGCAGCAGTGTCTTAAGGCCTTGGTTAGCTAGGCTAAACCACATTTGTGTGTGTTTCAGAGCTCATCTGAATCATGTGAATCAGTTGGTTTCTTGTCCCAGTACCATCACTCCACAGTCCTGTGTGCTTAGGCAAGTCATTTCATAGCTCAGTGCCTCAGTTCCACATTCAGTAATATATAGAAATTGCTCTATGTGGCCTCTTGGATCTCTTCCACTTCTGTAAGACTATTAAATATCTTATTAAATCTTTCATGTACAATATCTCTGCCTACCTTCTTTTTGTGTGTGTTTTGTTTTTCTTTTTTTAAAAGTATTCTTATTGAGAAATTTTCACACACATATAGTCCATATATGATCTACAATCAGTGGCTCACAATATCATCACATAGTTGTGTATTCTCCATCACCATAATTAATTTTTAGAACATTTGTGTCATTCCAGAAAAATAAAAAGAAAAAAGAAAAAATTCACACATCTGCTACCCCATACCCCTCCCTCTCCTTGACCACTAGTATTTCAATCTACCCAATTTTTTTCCTACCACTTATACCCCCTATTAATTCTTTATTTTTCCTTACTTTTTCACTCATCTGCCCATACCCTGGATAAAAAGAGCATCAGACACAAGGTTTTCATGATCGTATGGTCACATTATAAAGCTATGTAGTTATACACAGTTGTCTTCAAGAATCAAGGCTACTGGAACACAGCTCAACAGTTTCGGGAACTTCCTTCTAGCTACTCCAATACGCCATAAACTAAGAGGGGATATCTAGATAATGCATAAGAATAACCTCCAGGATAACCTCTTGACTCTGAAATCTCTCAGCCACTGAAACTTTATTTTGTCTCATTTTTCTTTTCCCCCTTTTGGTCAAGAAGACTTTCTCAATCCCTCGATGCCAGGTAATGGCTCATCCTGAGTCCTGTCCCACATAGGGTGGAAGGCAATGAGTTATATCTGCTGAGTTGGCTTGGAGAGAGAGGCTAAACCAATTAAGGGAATCAAATGTCTGGACACCAGCCAAAAATATAGGAAAATCAAGATAAGGCCCAAACAAGGGAATAAACCAACACTTCAAATGGTATACAGGAGTTGAAAGAACTAATTCAGATTGTTTAAACAGACATGCAAAATCTCATCAAAAATTAAATCAACAAGTTGAGGGAGGATATAAGAAGACTTAGGATGAACATAAAGAAGAACTCAAAAGTCTGAAAAAACTAATTGCAGAATTTATGGAAATGAATGGCACAGTGGTAGAAATTGAAAAAAACAATGGAAACCTACAGCAATAGATTTGAGGATGCAAAAGAAAGGATTAGTGAACTAGAGTACTAGACATCTGAAATCTAACACACAAAAGAAAATATAGTGAAGGAAATGGAAAACTATGAGCAAGCCCTCAGGAAATTGAATGGCACAACATGAAGGGCACAAATACATATATTGTGGGTGTCCCAGAAAGCGAAATAATGGGGAAAGGAGCAGAAAGACTAATGGAGGAAATAATCATTGAATATTTCCCATCTCTTATGAAAGACATAAAATTGCAGATCCAAGAAGTGTAGCATATCCCAAACAGAATAAATCCAAATAGACATACTCCAAGGCACTTACTAATCAGATTGTCAGATCTCAAAAACTAAAAACAATTTTGAAAACAGGAAGAGAGAAGCAATCCATCACGTAAGAGGGAAGCTCAATAAAACAATGTATGGATTTCTCAGCAAGAAACTATAGAATTGAGAAGGGAGCAATATGACATATTTAAGATCCTGAAAGAGAAAAACTGCCAGCCAAGAATTCTATACCCAGTGTTCTAGTTTGCTAGCTGCTAGAATGCAACACACAAGAGATGGATTGGCTTTTAATAAAAGGGGATTTATTTCATTAGTTCTTCAGAGGAAAGGCAGCTAATTTTCAACTGAGGTCTTTCTTACGTAGGAAGGCACAGGGTGATCTGTGCTAGCCTTCTCTCCAGGCCTCTGGGTTCCAACAGCTTTCCCCAGGGTGATTTCTTTCTGCATCGCTAAAGGCCAGGGCACAGCTGCAAGTGCTGAGATGAGGTGTGCTGAGTGCTTGGGCTGGCTACGTTGTGCTCTCTCATAAGCACCAGCCAATTAAGTCAAACATCATTCATTGCAGCTGGCACGCCTCCTAGCCGACTGCAGATGTAATCAGCAACAGATGAGGGTCACATACCATTGGCTCATGTCCACAGCAGTAATCTAGGCACCTTCACCTGGCCAAGTTGACACCTGAACCTAACTACCACAGGCAGGCTCCAAGAATTGAACCCAGGTTTCCAGCTCCACAGGCAAGAATTCTTGCCACTCAGCCACCGTTGTACCACCACTTTTCTTTTACTTTTTGTGTGTGTGTGTGTGTGGAATGGCTTTTAAAGGGGGGAATTTATTAAGTTTCAAGCTTACAATTCTAAAGCTGTGAAAAATGCCCCAATTAAAGCAAGTCTATAAAAATGTCCAAATTAAGGCACCAACAAGAGGTTACATTCACTCAAGAAAGGCCAGTGAATTTCAATAAGAAAAAGTTAGAATAGGCATAGCCCAAATACCCTTGAAGAGTGGGAGAAAAGTCAAAAGTGATGGTGGAGTTATACAGAGAAAGTAGGGTTTAACAAACGAGTGTGATTGCCGAATGATTATTTTGATATTTCTTTTAGTCTCCAGGATCTTAGAGCAGCTAGAAGTAAAAACCTAAAATGGTGGAACTGTAACATATAGTAAACTCTGAAGTCTGTTCTACAACTAATTGTTGTGATGTGCTTTGAAATTTATTGCTTTTTTGTATATGTTATTTTTCATAAGAAAGAAAAAAATATTTCTTCTAGCCTGCAATGTTTTGGAGCAGTTAGAAGGAAAAATCTGAAATAATGGAATGGTAACCCATAACAAACTCTGAAATCTGTTCCATATCTACTTGTTGAAGTGTACTTTTAAAATCATTGCTTTTTTTCTTTCTTTCTTTGTATGTATGTTTTATTTAACAATAAAAAATGTTTAAAAAAAAAAAGAAAAGAAAGGCCGGTGAAGTTCAGGGTTTCTCTCTGAGCTGTGAAGGCACATGGCGAACATGCGACGTCTGCTAGCTTTCTCTCCAAGCTTCTTGTTTCATGAAGCTCCCCCAGGGACATTTTCTTCATCATCTCCAAAGGTCTCTGGCTCTATCTAAGACTGTATAAAAGTCTTACCTATGAAGTTTATTTTTTTTTCAGAAATTTAAAACCTCCAGATTGTTCCTATATGTGATAAGCCCTGAAACCCAAAGGTATCAATCTCTCCAAGATTGCATCAACCAATTGCATTCCTTTACCCCATAAGGTCAACACTCTTTCCAGCATGAAGAAGTTAAAATAGTCATTACCCAAATATCCCTGATGATTGAGAGAAGGTTCATATGTGAGGGAGGAGTTGTAACACAGAAGTTAGGACTTAACAAATGATTATGACTGCTGATGCATTATATAGATATTTCTTTTTAGTTTCTAGTGTATTAGAACAGCCAAAAGGAAACACCTGAAATTCTTGAACTGTAACCTGGTGGCTTTGATCTTTGATAATGACTGTGTAACTGTATAGCTTTTATCTTGTGCCTATGTGAATGTAAAATCGTTGGACTGATATCCCCTTTATCCAATGTTCGATGAGTAATAAAATAAAGACATGCATGGGAAAAAAAGGAAAATGAAACTGGGTCAGAAGAAGTGTTGTCCTGTGTTTCCACTGCAGGGCCCCACTGCGATGCACATACAGCAGATGATGGAACGGCTGCTGAGAAGGATCAACCGCACTGTGATTGGTATGAACAGGCAGTCTCCCCAGATCGTGAGTATCTCTTAATTTTATCTTCTGTCGCCCTGCACCCTGTGCTTCTCATTGCCCTGTCTGTTTGGAAGCTTTGAGGACCAGTGGCTTGAGACCAGATTCCTTGGGCTCCTCCCATCAGTTTACATTCTCTGCCAGCAGACTGTGCACCACACTTCTTGGGGAAGTGAATGGGGTCAAGAACCTCGCAGAACCTCTCATCTGAGACCTCCCTGATGGGGTGAAAATTGATGGTATTCTTAAGAAGATCTTGCTTTTGATTGTGATTTTCTGGTGAAGGGAAAGTGAGCCAACAGAATGGTAGGGGCAGTCACGAGAAGAGGTCTGTTAAGTGTCCCATAAATAAAAAGCATTCCTGAGGTACTTAATATTGCTTATATTGAGGGGTGAATAAAAGCCTGTTATAATACATACAAGTAAGGAGAGAGACCTGTGGGTACCCTGGGTAGGCTGATAACTTGGTACCCATTCATCCAGGTATTCTTTAGCTTTTTTATTTCAGGAAAATCTGAGCGTTTGTGACAGAGAATGAGGGATTTTGCATTCAGCATGGACTCTATTGTCTCCGACAATTCTCAATGTGTATGCTCTTGTTCTGGATTCTCTTTCCTTAGAATAGTAATAATGGTAATAGTATTGATACTACTAGCTGGAGTGCAATAATAGTAATAAATACCTGCTGTATATTTTTTATGTGCCAGAAACTGCATTAACCACTTACATCTCATTAGCAGTCCTGTGAGATAGTTTCAAGATTATCTCCATTTTTCAAATGAGGAAGCCTGCAAAGAGAGGTTAAAAACCATGCCCAAGGTTCCATAACTACTAGGTCATAGAATTGAGCTTTGGACCCTACAGCCTGGCTTCAGGGTTTATGCATTTGATAACCTGCCCCCCTACCTCACCGGCCCCAAGCAGCTTACCAAAGACTATTTCCAACCATGTGTAATAATCACCATGAGAGGAATACTAAGAAATTCTGTTTTCCTCTGCATCATATTTTCATTGATGTTTCATTATGCTTATGGATTTGTCCTCCTGGTACTGCCCAGCATATCATTCCTTTTGGTTCAAGGGAAAAAAATCATATTTGTTAAACAACAGGTGACTAGTTATGGTTTTGGAAATTCCAGTGTTTCTCCAGTCTCTTATTTTCCATCTCATATGTCTAAAGTTATAGTAGTGTTAGAATAAAATATGGGGCTGGGAATGACCAAGATACGGGGAGTGATAGAAAAGCAAAGTGAAAAAATATGGAAAAGTTATACATAAGAAGGAATGAAAGTGAGGGAAAGATATATGAAGAGACAGTCACAAAGAGAAGTAAGTGAAAAGAAAACCCAGATGGCGTAATAAAATGTATCCACATACTTAGGACTTAAGAATAGATAGGTAAATATTAGAGAATCCATTATCAGTTCAGTAAAAGGTAAAAAAGCTTATGATTTTCTCAATAGATGCCAAAATGGTATGTGATAAATGTGACATATATTCCAAAATTGGAGTCACCAGGCAACATAATAGTTGATGCAGAGCCCAAGATGTTTAATCTCAACACCATTGTGTGCATATTTCTTTGATTCATAGCCAGTTTAATAAGATAAGAAACAGATACTAAGTAGGAATATTGTAAGAAGAGAAACAATTATCATTATCATTATTTTTATATGATATGACCAGCATATGACAAGCTTATGTAGGTTGTTGTATTGGCTTGAAAGCTGCCGGAAAGAAATATACTAGAACTGGAACAGCTTTTAAAAAGGGGAATTTAATAGGTTACAAGTTTATAGTTCTAAGCCTATAAAAACGTCCAAGCTAAGGCATCCAGGGAAAGATACTTTAATTCAAGGAGGGCTGATGCGAGCTGGAAAATCATGTGGCTGGCATCTGCTGGTCCCTTGCTCCTGGGCTCCATGCTTCCAACCTCTGTTCCTATGGTGAGAGGTTCCTCACTTTGCTTCTTTGTGGCTGGCCTTCATCTCTTGGCTTCCCTTGGCTCTCTCCAGGTTTTGTTTTGCTTCACATTTCATAGCAACATCTGCTGGGCTCCAAGCATCTCCAAACATCTGCGTCTCTGTTCTCCAAATGTCGGCATCTGTGTCAGCTCTGCTCTGAAGTGTCTGTAGGCTCTGCCATTTCTAAGATTTCTCCAAAATATTTCCCTTTTTAAAGACTCTAGTAAACTAATCAAGACCCACCTGGAATGGGTGGAGTCACATCTCCATCTTATCAACAGGTGACACCCACAAGACTGAATCAGGATTAAAACATGGCTTTCTGGGGTACATAATACTTTCAAATCATCACAAGAGTTTAACTGAAATTTTAAGAAAATTAATGAACTATTTATTAAACTAGCCAGTTTCAAAGTAAATAAAAACTATTCAATGGCTTTTCCATAGAACAACAGTAATTATTTAGAGATTATTTTTAAAATTCCATGTACTTTAGTCACAGAAATATGATAAAAATAAATACAAGATACAAATAAATCAACAGGCTAATAGAAGTAATAAGGGGGAACTTGCCTCCCAGATTTGAAAACATTATATATGCTATAATAATTACAATAGTGTTGAATTCATGCAATAGGGTACATAAGTCAAAGCAACAAAACTGATAGGATTCAAAGGAAGAGTTTTCCATATATGAAAATTTTACTACCTTTTGATAGGGAAAGTAAGGATGTTTAATTAACGATTTGGAAAAAAATGCTTTACTTTTATTTCATCCTATATCCACAAAATAAGTTCCAGACAGAATAAAAGGTTCAATGTAAAAATATTAAATCATAAAGCAGCTAGAACAAAATATGTATGAATATTCATTTGCTCTTAGGATGGAGAAAAGGAATTCATGACTAAAAAAATGGAAAGAAACCATAAAGGACAAAAATAATAGATTTTACTAAGTTAAAAAAATTAACCCTTCATATACTAATACAAGTTAAATGGCAAGCACCAAACTGTAAAAATTATTTACAGCATATATGGCAAGTAACTAATAGCCTTAATGTACAAAGAGCTATTACAAATCACTAAGAAAAGGATATGATTTTACTAAATTAATGGGAAAAGTATGTGAGCAAAAGCAAAATGTGAAGTGTAAATGGCCAACAAACATGAGTTTAGGTCCGAAAGGAAGAAATGTATGTTAAACAAAAGTGAGATTAAATAAAACTGTCATACCAAGAATCAGCAAGAGCTTGGGTAAACAAATAAACACTGGTAAGAAATATAAACTATGTGATAATTTAGCATTATATATCAAAAGTCTTAGTGCAGTAAGTTTACATTTTTACAATTAGAAAAATACATTTTTTTAAAACAAGAGACTGACACAGAAAGACAGACATACTTTCAAACAGGTGCATATTGACAATATTTCATTGTTTTTAAGTTTAAAAAGACATTGCTTTCATCCCAAGAACAGCTGCATCGCTTCTGTCAAATTTATTTAAATTTGTGTTTTAGCTGCTAAATCTATTGGCTCACTTCTTTGAATCTAGAAGTCTATAATCTAGGCATCAGCAAAGCAGTGTTTTCTCCCAGAAGACTATGGCATTCTGGAACTGGCTGCCGGTGATCATTGGCCCTTGGCTTTTCTGTCACATAGCAATGCACATGGCGATGTCTTCTCCATTCACTTTTGGGTTCCATCTCCTTCCAGCATCTGGTGTCCCCATGGCTATCTCTCCATCCCACTTTCACTCTGCTTGTAAAGGACTCCAGTAATCCAGTAAAGCCCAACCTGAATCATTTGGGCCACACCTTTATTGAAGTAACCTCTTGATGAGATCTTACTCACAATGGGTCCACACCCACCAGCATGTAGACAAAGACCAAGAACATGTCTAAACTGGGATATTCAATTCAGTCCACCGTATATCCCTAGATATTTGCCCTCTGGCCAGATAATTAAATCTGTAGTTCAGATCTATGTGGTTTAAGGGCAAGGACATTTACTATGTAATTCCTGACCTATAAAAATAGCAATAAGGTTATTCATCTAATTGCTGGTTCACAAGCCAGGTTCACAATCCCACTTGTGTAACATACTAAGAATAAATGGCTCAAGAGTTCTAGAGTTGGAGAAATGACACTCAAGTGTTTAGCCAGAAGCTGTCACTTCCTGTCCTTCCCACCACAGCTCCACTCTGTTTTAATATGTCTTTTTCCTCCTAACATTCCCCCAAATTCAGTTTTGTGTAACTGATCTAAATATTTCAGACATTTCTTCCTGGACTTCTATATTATATCTCTGTCTCAACAAGAATTTGTTGTATCTTAACGCATCATCATGTCTTAACTGGTAATCTAATCGAGATCTTAGAGTTAATGTTTCTTTACCTACAGTATTCCAGATATCATGCCAGGTAATGGAATGTGTGAAGTCCTCCAAATTCCTGAACTCAAACCTGGAAGGATGGTAGAATGTTAAGCAAAAAGAGTAAAACTCATGTCCTTTGGACTTTTATAATGTATGTTTCCAGATGGGTAAGGTCCCTGCAGGACTGATTTCATGGTGCCCAAATCTTGTTTATTGGTTGATATCTAAGGAGTCATGGATTTGTGTTTTCTTCTTTTCAGGGGAGTTTTGTTGCTTGCATGATTGCCATCCTGAGGCAAATGGATGACAACCACTATAGCCACTACATCAGCACTTTCAAAACCAGACAAGACATCATTGTAAGTTGTCTTCCCTGGGTAAACTTAATCCTCCTTATATTCAGCAAAATATAACTGTCTGCACATCATGACTCTAAGGTTCTCTTTCCATGTGCCTCCAATGCTGTGTGACTGTCCACAATGAGTACAAAAAAGCAAAGAGTTGATTCTTACTTTCTCTGTGTAACATTTGAAGATGAGTACAATACAGACACCAAATGGTCATAACCCAACTTCCTAAGTTACTTGGATTTCAAGAGAGCCCTTATTTAGAAGAATTGGGGCAATCTTTTTGCTCTGAGACGGGGATCGTGTCTATGGAGGGACAGTACTTACTCATGCCATGGCAAGGATTTTAGTTGGCAGAGATATGTAAAATCTTCCAATACATGGTTGATATCATTTTCATGTCCCTTTCATTTCAATGGGATACAATGTGAATTATCTTGACTAGAAAATATTCCTTCTCTTTGTTTTAAATAGGGCATTTTTTTCTCATAGTTGCTATTAAGCATGCAATGAAAGGCAGCCTAAGAGGCTAAATTAAGTCTCTGGTTATTTCTCCAGGAACCTTCCCTTTAGGGAATTATTAGTGACTGTTAAGATGTCCATGAGGGTGTCTTCTTATCTGGAAGAGCAGTGGGATGGACATGGGCTAAATTAGCAAACCAGTGCTGTATCACACTTGTCTTTACTCTGAGTAACTTCTCATCACTTGTGGATATTGCAGCCTTCTTTATCTTTTAAGTGTTCTACCAAATGCCTATATTATACTGATGGTACATCCAAGGATATGCATATCCTCTGCAATCACTCCTCTTTTCTGTGAGGTTCATATGATGCACAAATACAAATGTAATTGGACTGAAAGTCCTGTTTTCCTGTTTATTATTATTAGGTGGCCCAGTGCTAGGGTCTTATCATCATTTTTCCTTCTCTTGCTTCAGATCTGCGTGTTAGGACACTCTGGTAAGCAGCATGGGACAGAATCCCATAGCAATAACCGCCACATGTGGGTGTGCTTGCCTAAAGGAGTGCAAGTGAGTTGGAAGGAAAGGAGAAGATGGACAGAAACCGAGGCGGAGGGTAGCAATGTTTTCTCCTCTACAGGCAGATGATGTAGTGGATAAGAACAAAGGTTATAAAAACACTGCGATCTGGGTTTGAATTCTAGTTACTCCATTTCCTTTTTTGAAATTTCAGCAAGTTAATCTCGCTAACCCTTAGTTTCCTCATTTGTAGGAAAATGTTAATTTTCAGGGTTAATGTGAGTATTAATGCATGGACAATGCTTTACTTCCTACTTGGTGCATAGATAATGCCTATGAATACTAGCTATTTATAATCACAGTTTTATTATTATCATTGTAATAAAAAATTAAATTAGCATACAAGTATTTTTCCCCCAAATTTCTTCTAGGGAACAGGTAGAAAAGAGAAATACACTAAACTCAAATGCTGACAATTTGCCTTTATTATTAAGTGAGAAAAATTGATTGAAGTTTTGCTTGCAGGAGCTATGGTAGGCTCTTCCACAGTTGTTATCTAATTAGAAGAAGATTCTTATCCACATGAGGAATCTAAGGCCTGGAGAAAATAAGTAACTTGCTTAGACTTGCCGTTGTCAGTGGCAGAACCAACATGCCCATGTATACCTTTTGACTCCCAGCTCACTGCCCTTCCCTTTCTATGACCCTGCCTTCTTACTCGAGAGATATTGGTGGGCATGGGCTGTGAGAGTGGTAGATAAAATGAGGTTTGGAATTACCTGTGAACTGACTTTATTTTGATATCTGTTTGTAGTTCATCTAGATTACCAAGAGTTGACTGTCAAATCAAAATGAGAAGCAGATAACTGGCATCTAAATTTAATCCTTGAGCCACACACCGTGGACTGTTATTGTTGATTGTAAATGAAAAGCTGATAGAATGGAAATATAACAAAATTGATGTACGTGCTTAAAATATACAATGTAAAAATTTAAAACTCTTGAAAATATGTCTGTGATTTCAGAATTGGGGGTAGATAAGTTTGATATGCCACTGAACCAGGAGAAAGATTCCTTTCACAGACTTCATATCCAGAATTACTCCCATTCCTTGGCTGGTTGGATTCAAAGGGCAGGATGTTGATCACTTGTCCAGATTCTCAAGGGAATATCATTAGAAACAGAACCCTGCCCTCCTACCCCTCAAGTAGTCGGTCCTTATTGGCACACCATGTAATTCCTAAGGTAGAACTGCTCAGTTTAGTGCCAGAATTGGACTGGATTTTCATTTCAAGAATCCCAGGGGAAAATGCCTAAATTTAACAAACTAATAAATAAATAGCTTTCAGAGGTTTTTAGGTTGGTTTTTAATCTGATTGTTCTATTTCCAGAAATCGTTTTGTTTACAACCGCTCTTGGACTACAGCAGCTATTTTTCCTACTCTATGCTATGTATATGAACATTATTAATTATTGTAGTTGTCATGGACCACTTTTTTTTTAAGATCATTTAGGACCCTTTAGAGCTGTATATGGTTAAATTCCTTAAATAAGAAGAAACAAGAGTGTTTCTTATTTGCTGTACTTTTGTACTGTTCTAACAATAATAAAGGAGAAGTAAACTCAGATTTATTAGAAATTTCCACTTTCTTGCAGTCTGTGGGTGAATTATTTTAAATGCAGTGGATATATTCAGAGAACATTTGGCAGCGGGAAACTAAAACAATAAGAGCTCTGAACTTGAGTTCCATAGACCTGAGTTCTCAACCCAGCTCTCTTGTTTCTTGGTTTCTATGACCTTAGATGAGTCATTTACTTTTCCTCAGCCTCAGTTTTTTTATTTGTAAAGTGTGAATGATTTTTTTTGGTCTTTGTCTTCCTCCTAGGGTCATATAACATAATGGAAATCAAATCAGATGATAGTTGTGAAAATTCTTTATTATCCTTAAAATCCTTGTTATAAGATAAGCTGTTATTGTGTGACTAAGAAAATCTTATCCTGATATAGTGGTCCTCTTGTCCACCTGCTGGAGGAAAGGCTTATGAATCCTGCCCATTTCTTCTCCAACCATTCCTCCTTTATTCTCTGCAGGATTTCCTCATGGAAACCTTTATCATGTTTAAGGATCTTATTGGGAAGAATATCTATGCCAAAGATTGGATGGTCATGAATATGATGCAGAGCAGGTAAGACAGCCCCTGGCAGACCCTGATGCCTCTGACTCTAAACACTTGGGTCTGGTAACTAGCCTAGTGACCTTTGCAAAGTGATATTCCTTGTGATAAGTATTGCCTCAGGTCAGTCAACTGTAAAGTAAGGATCTTCCCCCTGCCAGGATCCTAATTTATGTGCCCATGATCTCAGTTTCGCCTGGGCTGCTATAGTTGCTCCAACTTAGACTCTCTACTTCTTCTCCCTAGTCTAGTCTCTTCGTCACTCTCATATAAAGTGTCTTTAACATCAGTGCTACATTGACTCTATCAGTGGCTCCACATGGCTTCCTCCATACTGACATTCTGTAGCCTGGTGCCACCATGCTTGTCTAGCCTTATTTTCCACTGTTTCCTTATATATGCAGCCTGTGCTCTCACAGGAAAGACCCATTCCTGGTCCTGAGCATGCTCTGTTCTTTTCTTTGTTTGGCTTCTTCCACTTGGAAAAGTCTTCCCTGCAGTCTCTGGCTATAGCAATCTCTTTAAGGCCATTCTCAAGTTCCATCTCCAAAAGGAACCCTTCTAACCTCTGGATGTCATCTTTTTCTGCCATTGATATTTCATAACCCTTTATTTATATATTAATTTTTAATTTTTATTTATTTATTTATTTATTTATGTTGCATAGGCAGACACTGGGAAATGAACCCGGGTTTCCAGCATGGCAGGTGAGAACTCTGCCTGCTGAGCCACCATGGCCCACCCTATATTAACATTTTAATTACAGAAGTTGTGAGCTTAGAAAATAATTATAAAGTTGGGGGGTGGGCAAGATGGTGGTATAGTGAGGCATAGAATTTAATTTGTCCTCCAGGGCAGCTAGTAAATACCCAGGAACTGTATGGAACAACTGTTGGGGGGATATCAGGGACTGGACACACATAATATACCAGTCTGCAATGGGTGGAACAGAAGATATCCCACACAGAATTCTCATTTGATAGAATTATCCGCACAGAATTCTCACTAGATTCTTAGGTTCCTGCACTGCCCTAGTCAAGGGCGAAATTAAGGCATGTCTGAGAGACAAATCAACTAGTCAGATGAATGAGGATAATTTCCTAAATGATGTATCTTCCCCAAGAAAAGAGGAGCAGAGCCAAGCTCAAGTGGTTGCCCTCCTTCAGGGCATTCAGAACCCAGGGGCTGGAAAACAAAAGCAGCCTAAGCACACCTTCTCCTGCAGCCTCCATGTCAACCACCATTGTCAGGAAAAGGCTGCTGAGAATAAAGGCACTGCATCACTTTACTATGGTAGGAAGCTGTGGGCTGACGAGTGCCACATGCTGGGCAGAACAGGAAAAGTACAGAGTCTAGAGGCTTCATAGGAAAGTTGACAACCACTGGGTCTCACCCTCAGGGAAACTTGAAACTGGTTATACCCTCCTCCTGAAGTGTGGGCCTGTCTGATCTGAGAAAATCTGACTGACTCCTCAGGTATGATAGATCCTCCTCAAAAAAAGGTTCCATGTAGTCAGGGCAAGAACCAGAAAAACAAGAGCTGAAAAATTCTAGCCAGTTAAACAGAAGTTATTTGAGAGGTCTAGAATAACTTGATCTAAATGCCAAAGAACAGGTAGAAAACAAAGCCAACCAACAAGAAAACCTCAATAAAGAGTGCAAACGACCTCCAGAATAAATTAATTAAGGAAATCAAATGCCTAGACACCAGCAAAAATGATGAGTCATACTAGGACAATTGAAGATATGGCCCAGTCCAAGGAACAAATCAACATTTCAAATGAGATACAGGAGTTGAAACAACTAATTAAATATGTTCAATCAGGCATACAAAATCACATCAAAAATCAAATCAATGAGTTGAGGGAAGATATGACAAAAGAGATGAAGGACATAAACAAGACATTGGGCAATCATAAAGAACTCAAAAGCATGAAAAAACAAATGGTAGAACTTAGGGGAATGAAGACACAATAGAAGAAATGGAAAAACAATGGAGACCTACAACAATAGATTTGAAGAGGCAGAAGAAAAGATTAGTGAACTAGAGGACTGAACATCTGAAATCCTACACAAGAAGAATAGCTAGGGGAAAAAATGGAAAAATATGAGCAGGTCTCAGGGGGTTGAATAACACCATGAAGTGCACAAGTGTACATGTTATGGGTATCCCAGGAGAAAAGAAGGGAAAAGGAGCAGAAGACTAATGTAAGAAATAATCGCTGAAAATTTCGCATTTCTTATGAAAGACATAAAATTATAGATCCAGGAAGTATAGTGTATCACAAACAGAATAGTTCCGAATAGCCCTACTCCAAAGTAATTATTATTGAAATCATCGACTGTCAAAGACAAAGAAAGAATTCTGAAAGGAGCGACAGACAAGCAATCCATCACATACAAAGGAATCTTGATAAGACTAAGTACAGATTTCTCAGCAGAAATGATGGAGGCAAGAAGGCAGTAGTGTGATATATTTAAGAATCTGAAAGAGAAAAACTGCCAAAAAGAATTCTATACCCAACAAAACTGTCCCTCAAAAACTAGGTGGAGTTTAAAATATTTTCAGACAAATACTCACTGATGATGTTGTGACCAAGAGACCAGCTCTACAAAAAATACTAATGGAAGCACTATAGGCAGATAGGAAAAGACAGGAGAGATTGGTCTAGACAAGAATGCAGAAATGAAGACTGTCAGTAACCATAAAAAAGGGGGAAAAAAGATATATATATATATATAAAATTTAAAAAACAAAATGATAGAAAAAAAGTACTGCTTTTACAGTAATAACATTAAATGTTCTGAATTAAACTCCTGAATCAAAAGACATAGACTGGCAGATTGGATTAAAAATCAGAACCCATCTATATGCTGTCTACAAGAGATTCAGTTTAGACCCAACACAAAAATAGGTTAAAAGTGGAAGCTTGGAAAGAGACATTTCACACAAACAACAAACAGAAAAGAGTGGGATTAGTAGCTATACTATCTGACAAATTAGACTTCAAATTAAAACGAAAGAGACAAAGATGGGCACTATGTATTAATAAAAGGAATAATTCATCAAGAAGAAATAATCAAATATTTATGCACTGAGCCAGAGTGCCCCCAAAACACATGAGACAAGCACTGATAACACTGAAGAGAGAAGTAGGCACCTCTACAATAATAGTTGGAGAGTTCAATTTACTACTCACATCAATGGAAGGAACATCTAGACAGAGGATCAATACAGAAACAGAGATTTTGAATAATACAATAAATTAACTAGACTTAACAGACATTTATAGAACATTACACCACACAACAGCAGGACACACATTTTTCTCAGGTGCTCATGGATCATTCTCAAGGATAGACTATATCCTGGGTCACAAAGCAAGTCTCAATAAATTTAAAAAGATTGAAATTATACAAAACACTTTCTTAGCTCATAATGAAATGAAATTGGAAATCAATAACAGGCAAAGGGCCAGAAAATTCACAAATATATGGAGGCTAAACAACACACTCAAACAACCAGTGGGTCAAGGAAGAAATTATACACGAAATCAGTAAATATCTTGAGGCAAATGAAAATGAAAAGACAACATATCAAAATTTATGGGATTCAGCAAAGGCAGTGCTGAGAGGGAAATTTATTGCCCTAAATGCCTATATTAAAAAATAAGAAAGAGTAAAAATCTAGGAATTAACTGTTCACCTGGAAAAATTAGAGAAAACAGCAAACTAACCCTAAAGCAAACAGTGGGAAAGAAATAACAAATATTAGGGCAGAAATAAATGAAATTGAGAATATGAAAACAGTCGAGAAAATCAATAAAACCAGATGTTTGTTCTTTAGAAAATCAATAAAATCAATGGACCCTTAGCTAGACTGACAAAAAAAAAAAAGAGAGAGAGAGAGAGAGCGTGCAAATAAATAAAATCAGAAATGGAAGAGGAAACAAAGCCACTGACCCAAAGAAATAAGATAATGAGAGGATACTATGAGCAACTTTGTGCTAATAAAATATACAACATAGATGAAATGGACAACTTCTGAGAAAAGCATCAACGACCAACATTGACTCAAAAAGGAATAGATGACCTCAGCAGACCAATTAGAAGTAAAGGGATTAAACTGGTCATCAAGAAGCAGCCTGTATTGGTTTGCAAGCTGCTGGAATGCAATATACCAGAACTGTAATAGCTTTTAAAAATGGAATTTAATAAGTTACAAGTGTGCAGTTCTAATGAAGTGACAGGGCCCAAATTAAGCATCCAAGGAATGATACAGTAATTTAAGGGAGGCCAATATGGGTCAGGAACATGTCTGTCAGCTGGGTAGTCATGTGGCTGACATCTGCTGGTCCATGCTCCTGGGCTCCTTCCCTCTGTTCCTGCCAGGGGGCTCTTCACTTTGCTTCTCCAGGGCTGACCTTCATCTCTTGGCTTCCCTTGGCTCTCTGCAGGTTCTTAGCATCTCATGGCAGTGTCTACTGGGCTCCAGGCATCTCACAACATCTGTGTCTCTGTTCTCCAACTTTTGACATCTGTTTTAGCTCTGCTCTGAAGTTTTTGTCAGCTCTAGGGCTTCTGTCATTTCTGTTGGCTCTGTTAAACATTTCCTCTTTTGAAGGATTCCAGTGAACTAATCAAGACATCTGAAATAGATGGAGTCACATCTCCATCAATCAAAAGGTCACACCCACAATTGGGTGCATCACATCTCTGTGGAGATAATCTAATCTAAGTTTCTAACCTACAGTGTTGAAGCAGGATTAAAAGAAGCGACTGCCCCCGTAAGGCTGAATCAGGGTTAACACCTGGCTTTTCAGAAGTACACAATACTTTCAAACTGGCAGACTCCCAAAAGAGAAAAGTCTAGGACCAGATTGCTTCACAGTGAATTCTACCAAGTATTCAAGAAAAAATTAGCCCAGTCCTGCTAAAACTGTTAAAATATTTGAAGAGGAGGGAAAGCTACCTAACTCATTCTGTGAAGCCAACATCACTTTAATACCAAAACCAGACAAAGATACTATAAAAAAAGAAAATTACAGACCAATCTCTTAATCTAAAATTCTCAACAAAATGCTTGCAAATTGAATCTAATAGCACATAAAAGAATTATCCACAATGACCAAGTGGGATTTATTCTGCGTATGCAAGGTGATTCAACACAAGAAAATTAATTAATGTAATACACCATATCAATAAATCAAAGCAAAAAAACACAAGAGAATCTCAATTGATGTAGAAAAAGCATTTGAAAAAATTCAACATCCTTTCTTGATGAAAGCACTTCAGTGGATAGAAATAGAAGGGAACTTCCTCAGCATGATAAAGAGAATATATTAAAAGCCTACTGTTAACATCCTACTCAATGGGAAAAGACTGAAAGGTTTTCCTTTCAGATCAAGAACAAAGCTGGGATGTTCACTGTCACCATTGTTAATTAACATTATGGTGGAAACTCTACCCAGAGCAATTAGATAAGAAAAAGAAACAAAAGGCATCCAAATTGGAAAGGAAGAAATAAAACACTCCTGTTTGTTGATGCTATAAGTTGAAAATCCAAAAAATCTATAGCAAGGCTACTACAGCTAATAAGTGAATACAGCAAAGTGACAGGCACAAGATCAACACCCAAAAATCAGTAGTGTTTCTATACACTAGTAATGAGCAACCTGTGAAGGAAATCAAGAAAAAAAAATCCATTTACAATAGCAACCAAAAGAATCAAATATTTAAGAATAAATGTAACCAAGGCCAAAGAAGACCTATACACAGAAAACGACAAGAAATTGCTAAAAAAGATCGTGGAAGACCTAAATAAATGGAAGGGTGTACTGTGTTCATAGACTGGAAGAATAGATACAGTTGTTAATTCTACCCAAATTGATTTATACATTTGATGCAATACCAGTTAAAATCCCAGCAACTTACTTTGCAGAAATAGAAACTCCAATAACCAAATTTGTTTGGAAGGGCAGGGTGCCCTGAATAACTAAAAATATCTTGAGAAAGAAAAATGAAGTGGGAAGTCTCACATTATCTGACTTTAAAGCATATAGTGGTCAAAACAGCATGGCACTGTCATAAAGATCGATATGCTGACCAATGGAATTGAATTGAGTCTTCAGAAATAGGCCCTCTCATCTATGAACAATTGATCTTTGTTAAGATGGTCAAGCCAACCCAACTGGGACAGAACAGCCTCTTCAATAAACTGTGTTTGAAAAACTGGATCTCCATATGCAAAAGAATGAAAGAGGACCCAGATCTCACACCCTATGCAAAAATTAACTCAAAAATGGATCAAAGTCCTAAAATGGATTTAAGACCGTAAAACTTGTAGAAGAAAATGTAGGGAAGTGTCTTATAAATCTCACAACAGGCGGTGGTTTCCTAGACCTTATCCCAAAAGCACCAGCAATAAAAAAGGAAATAGATGAATAGGATCCTCTCAAAATTAAACACTTTTGTGCATAAAGAACTTTGTCTGACAGTAAAAATGTAGCCTACACAATGGGGGACAATATTTGGAAACCACCTATGAGATAAAGTTTTAATATACAGAATAAACAAAGAGATTGTACAACTCAACATCAACAAGACAGACAACCCAATTAAAAAAGTGAACAGAAGACATGAGCATACACTTTTCAGAAGAGGAAATACAAATGGCTAAAAAGCATATTAAATGATGCTTAACTTCACTGGCTATTAGGGAAATGCAAATCAAAGCTATAATGAGATATCATCTGTCACCCACTAGAATGTCCATTATCAAATAAACAGAAACGACAAATGCTAGAGAGGATGTGGGGAAAGAGACCCATTTATTCACTGTTGGTGGGAATGTGTACTGGTGCAGCTGTTCTCGAAGGTAGTTTGAACTACCAGGTAGAAAAAAGTTCCTCAGGAAGCTTTGTATGGAATGCCATATGATCTTGCAATCCCATTGCTAGGTATATATTAAAAGGAACTGAAGACAGGGACACAAATGCATATTTGCTCACTGCTGTTTGAAGCAGCATTATTTACGATCGCCAAGAGATGAAAACACCCCAAGTGTCCATCAACAAATGAGTGGGTAAACAAGCTATGGTATATACATACGATGGAACATTATGCAGCTGTAAGACAAAGTCATGAAGCATGTGACAATGTGGATGAACCTTGAGGACATTAAGCTGAGTGGAATTAGCCAGAAACAAATGGACAAATAATGTATGGTCTCATTAATATGAGCTAACATTAATGAATGAACTTTGAGAGTTAAAGTTAAGGACACAGATTATCAGGAGATAGAAAGAGGGTAGAAACTAGGTATTTCATGCTAAAGGAGCACAGAATGTACAACAGGGCTGATTGTAAAGATCCAGAAAGGGTTAGCACAATACTATCTGATGATAGCACAATAATACAAGTATGCTGAATGAATGAAGCTTTATATGAGTATGGTTGAGGGAGGAGAGCTGGGGGCATGTGTGACACCAGAAGGAAAGCTAGACGATAAAGACTGAGATGGTATAACTTAGGAAAGCCAAGAGTAGACAGTGATAGTGATTAAATGTACAAATAGAAGAATTTTTTTACATGAGGGAGTATAAATGAATGTCAGAATTGCAAGATGTTGAAATGGGATGGTATTCAGGAAAAAATACAATCAATGCAAGCTAGGGTCTGTAGTTAACAGTAGCCTTGTAATATGCTTCAATTGAATGTAACAAAGGCAATATGCCCACAAATGTCAATGAGCAGGGGATATGAGGGACAGGAATGGGATTCTTTGTGAAAGAATAGGAAGTATCTTATATAGATTGTGGTCACAAGGCATGGCTATGTGATTATACCCGGAACCATTTATTTTTTACTTAGGTTGAATTCTATGGTGTGCGAATAAACTGTTTAAAAAGGAAAAAAAAAGCATGCAAAAAATAGAGGATTCCTGTATACCACCCCATCCCCAACACCTTGCATTGGTGGAACATTTGTTGCCATTGATGATAGCATTTTAAAAATAATTGCACTATTTTTTAACAGTAGGTAACTTTGTTACAGTTGATGGAAATTATTAAAATTGTATTATTATCTTATCTAGCAGTCTTATTAGTGATAATTCATTTAATCATTATGTTTAGGGGTTTTAAACCTGTTCCACTCGCTTAAAAATTACCCATTAATATTTCATCTAATAATTTTGGCAGCCACTGATGACCATTGAGACTACAAACTGACAATCTTTTAATGTTTCCATTCATTTTGGATTTATTAACTTGAAATTTTCTGTAAATGAAAACTTCTCTTTATTTACTATTTGTTTGCACTGAATACAGTTCACTGAGACCTCAAAGGTAATCATTTTTCCTATGGTTTATCTTTTTTTTTAATTTGCATATGGGCAGGAGGCACCAGGGATCGAACTCCAGACCTCCAGCACGGCAGCTCGGAGCTCTGCCTGCTGAGCCACAGCAGCCGCCCCCTATGGTTTATCTTATTGGAAATGGTCATTACATTACTGTGGTTTGAAGTCATTTAAAATATTTCATACTTTAATAAAGCCATGAGTTGAATTTAAATTTAAAATCAAATTATTATCTGTCATCCATAATTTATATTAAGTATGTTTTTCCCATATTCTGCCTATTAATAGCACTTTGTATTGGTATCATACATTTGTTATAATTCAGGAAAAATGTGCTACCATTACCACCCTCCATTTCCAAACCTTTACCATCAACCTACATAGAAATTCTGTACAAGTTAAGCATGAACTCTCCATCCCCTAACCCCATTCATACCCTTAGTAACCTATATTGTAGATTCTATATTCTACATTCTAACTTTGCATATTGTAATTAGTTCATAACTGTGAGGTCATACAATATTTGTCCTTTGGTACCTGGCTTATTTCACTCAGCATAATGTTCTCAAGGTTCATCTACATTGTTGCATGCATCAGGACTACATTCCTTTTTAGGGCTGAATAGTATTTCACTGAATGCATATACCACATTTTGCTTATCCATTCATCAATTGATGGAAACTTGGCTTCTATCTTTTGGCAATTGTGAATAATGCTGCTATGAACAGTAGTGTGCAAATATCTGTTCATGTCCCTACTTTCAGTTCTTCTAGGCACATACCTATTAGCATGATTACCATGTCATATGGTAATTTTATATTTAGCTTCCTGAGGAGCTGCCAAACTGTCTTCCACAATGACTGCACCATTTTACATTTCCCTAAGCAATGAATAAGTGTTCCTATTTCTCCACATCCTTTCCAACACTTCTAGTTTTCCATTTCTTTAATGATAAGTTTGAAATGATATCTCATTGTGGTTTTGATTTGCATTTCCCTAATTGCTAGTGATGTTGAGAATATTCTCATGTGCTTGTTAGCTGTTACATTTTCTCTTTGGGCAAATGTCTCATAATCCTTTAAAGCCCCTTCATAGAATTTTCTATATTCTATGTTGGGTCATGGTTAGATTTATAGGTTGTGAATTCCTCCTACAAAATTGTGAATTTCTTAAAATTAGGAACCATGTCTTTCAATGTAGCACTTAATCTAAAGTCTTACAATTGCTGGCCCCCAACAAATTCTTTTGAATAGAAGTGAAATGAATTGAACAAATGTCTTATTTAAAGCTTTAAAATTTTTAAATAGCTGAGTAAAGTGACTTATTATAATTATTGCTGTCAACTCTGCATGGTCCTGATACCTAGTTAGAGAAACTCAGCTATATGCAAATTGAAGAAAAAATTGCATCTGGAACCCTAGACTTTAAAAAAGAAACATCGTAGTACTAAGTTCCTTGGTCTGAGATTCAGGAGGTTTGGTTTTATAGTCGTAGCTCTACCCCTGCGTGGCTAAATTGGGATGCAGTCTTTAGTGGCTCTTCTAGTCAATTCTAGAAGTTGAACTTCAGTTACATCATCTGCAGGGTGGTCTGTGAGGTCCTAACGATCTAATGTTTCCCAATCCAGGTTTCATTCTGTTCGTTTTTAATATAGAGAGGAAAATGTTTCACAGAGCACAAAATTGCCTTCTCTATAGGTGTTTTCTTCCTCTAGGGTTTTTCTCCGTGCTATAAACCAATTTGCTGAAGTTCTCACAAGATTCTTCATGGATCAGGCAAGCTTTGAACTTCAGGTAAGCATGTGATTCACCTTAGGAGTTCCTCGAGTTCTCAACACTCTGGAAAACATCACTTCATATTTCCTCATTTTCAAATGAAAGAAGTTTTTGCATTTTTTCCCTCATTTCCTAGCACCTATTCTTGTCACTCTGTCTTCCGAACATAATAAAATATTTTTTTTCTATAAAAGTCAAACACATTAGTTGTGGAAAATATAGCTAAATGTAAAGAAGGAAATTTGAATTACCACTAATCCTACCCTCCCCAGTTGTTTTACTCCTTTTATACACATCTTGTATTATTCCTTTATAAATATACGCAAATACACGTACTCACATATACTTGCCAATAGACACGCACTGGCACTCCTACCTACAGATGGGTTAGGTTCTAAAAAGCAATTCATTCACACATTTGTGTGAAAGTCCAAGCTGATAGTCAAACACATGTCCATTGACTCTACTTCTATTCACCCAGGAAATATTAGCATGTTATTTGTCTGGACTGTCATAGGCTCTGGTAAAGATAGGTAGGGTTCTTGCTTAATGAAGCATATGTTCTAGAGCATGCTGTGTAGGAGATCCTTTTTTTAAAATTTTATTTTTTATTATGAAAAATAACATATATACAAAAAAGCAATAAATTTCAAAGCATACTGCAACAATTAGTTACAGAACAGATTTCAGACTTTGGTTTCGGTTACAGTTCCATAATTTTAGTTTTTTCCTTCTGGCTGCTTCTAGACACTGGAGACTAAAAGAAATACCAATATAATGATTCAGCAATCACACTCATGTGTTAAATCCTATCTGCTCTCTTATGACTCCACCTTCTCCTTTGAGCTTTCTCCCAATCTTTAGGGTTCTTTGTGCTACATCCACTCTTAACTTTTTCATGTTAGGAAGGGCTGGTGATAATATGGGATAGGGGATGGAATAGGTTGATGTTCTGGAGAGGCTGGTCTCTGGGTTTTAGGATTTATCTGGCCTAGGAAACATCTGGAGATTGTAGATTTTTGGAAAGTAATTATAGTGCATGGAACCTTTGTTCAATCTCATATAAAGGCCT
This sequence comes from Myrmecophaga tridactyla, assembly GCA_004026745.1. NCBI lineage: Eukaryota > Metazoa > Chordata > Mammalia > Pilosa > Myrmecophagidae > Myrmecophaga > Myrmecophaga tridactyla. The sequence goes on along the minus strand of PVIY010003373.1, from coordinate 79,920 downwards.
AGATAATCTTAAGGGTTGGCAGGAATGGTTTTGATTGGGGTTTTGCAAACCATGATAAATAGCAATTATCTAGCTGAAGCGTGCCTATGAGTAGCCTCCAGAGTAGCCTCTCGACTCTATTTTAACTCTCTGAGCCACTGAGACCTTATGTATTACAATTCTGTTTTCCTCTTTTTGATCAGAAAGATATTGTCCATCCCAAAGTGCCAGGGCTAGGCTCATCCCTGGGAGTCATATCCCACATTGCCAGGGAGACTTAAACCCCTGGATGTCGTGTCCCATGTTGGGGAAGGTAATGATTTTACTTCCAGAGCTGGGCATAGAGAGTGACAGGCCACATCTGAGCAACAAAATAGGTCCTCTGGAAGTAACTCTTAGGCATTACTATAGGTAGGCTAAGCTTCTCTGCTACATAAATAAGCTTTATAAGAGCAAGCCTCAAGATCAAAGACCTGGGCTATTGATTTGGGAGTTCCTAATATTTGACACAATGTCTGGGGTTTTCCCAGTCGTAAAATTTAATAGTTTCATATTTTTTCTCCCATCCCTCAAGGTACTTTGCCAGTACTTTTTAATTCTCTGCTCAACATACTCTGCGACATATTACATTAAGCTGTCAGAATTACAAGCCCTCATTCCCGTTCTGGGCTCCCTGTGTTTGGGTTATTTAAATTTCTGTCCAGGCTGACTGAATTAGACTATGTACCACAGAAAATTTAGGTTTTGGACAAAATAAAATTCTCTTCCTTTGGTCTCACAGAGTAGGTGAAGTTCTAAAATGCAGATAATGTTCTCCTTACCCCTGAATTCTGACTTACCTTAGCCCCAACCCGGCTGGCTTCATTCTTATCTCTAATTGAAGCCTGATCTTTTTTAAGCCTAAGTTAAAGCCTAACTTTCTTTAACAGTTGTTGTGTGTGGCAATGCTGACCTTCAGAACTGCAGAACTCCTACTCTGAGTCGTAGGCGTCACACAGGTACCCAAAGGTCCAGGGAAATATAAGGTTATACATATTTAGCACAGTCGCTCAAAATCTAGAAATAACAATTACAGCTCCAGATTAAATGTGACTGCTATAAGAGCTTACACTCTAGGCCCCAGTTTTCTCATAAGTACTTTCTAAATGAGAACATACAATATTTGCTCTTTTATTTCTGGCTTATTTTGCATCACATAATGTCTCACTGGTTCACTCACAAGTTGCATGCCTCACGAATTTGTTCCTTTCTGTAGCAGCACAATATTTGATCATATATACACACTACAATTTGCCATTCTACTTTTCAGTCAGCGTGTCCTTTAACCACCTCCATCCATTGGGCATCATTCTGATAGATCATTTTTTGCTGTGGTGTGACTTTGTAAGTATCTGTGGAAGTTTTAAAAGTGGAGAGTCATGAACAGAGGAGACCAAATAGAATCCATCTGTGCAGTTCTTTGATAACATATTAATTTAAAATTTTTTAAATTTTCAGTGATCCCTTAAATATTTTCACAACATTTTTAATGGCTGAATGCAAGTCTATTATATGGCTGGTCCATGATTTATTTAACCAGATTGTTCCTATGAACCTTTAGGTTGTTTTATTTTCTGTTATGTTGAATAACATAGTTTCATGATGACCTTCTTTGTTTAAAATATGTTCAAATACCCATGATTATTTTGTTAGGACAAAGTACTAAAACTACTTACTAGCTTAAACATCTGCCAAAATTTGGGGCTCGATACATATTGCCAAACTACCCACTAGAAAGCCTGTTCCAATGCACACTCTTGCCAGCAGATTTCTTTTATCCCAGGAGTAAAAACAAATATAGTAGTTTGGATGTGACTCTTATTAAACTAATATGAATCTTAAGTCCCCAAATTCTTAGGGCTTAATAATTGAAACATAAAAAAGAAAAAGAAGTCTTAAGGATTTTTTTTTTTTTTAATAATCCCTGACTCGTTACTTTCTACCAGGTGACACTGTTTTGCTATGACTCTTGTTAATGGTATTTTCCATTTCATTTCACCCGCACAATTTTGAACAGCTCTGGAACAATTACTTCCATTTGGCAGTAGCGTTTCTTACCCATGAGTCCCTTCAGCTTGAAACCTTCTCACAAGCCAAGCGTAACAAAATTGTGAAAAAGTAAGTGTACTCTTAAACTTGTTTAAGATTGTGAAATGTGATTTTTTGTTTGTTTGTTTATATTCAGAGCAACATTTTTGGTAACACAGACATTACTGTTCAGTGACTATGTAGCCAGTGAGGTAGGTCTTAAAATAATCATCTATCGTTCGGTTGTCCCGGTTCACATCTCCTTTCTCTAACCTCCGTTCATTTTCCCATCCATCACCCCACTCTTTAAAAGATTCTACACTTGGAGAGGCACTTGGGCTAGCCAGCACTTCAGTTCCCAAAAGTGATTCTCCATATGCAGGCATCTTGTCCAAATTGCAGGCATCATGGCCTCTTTTCCACTCTTGCTTCACAGAGCAGGTTTTGTAGACCATTTTTTATCACTTTCCTTCCCCACCATGAAATTTTAATACCACAGATACATTGCATCTCTGCTTATGTGCTCTGTGTGTGTCTATGCTTTATGCATAAAAAAAGTGAGCTTTTTCCATCCTCAAGGGCCATTTTCACCCCTTGAGATCACCACAATCAACAATGCACTTTCCGATGTGACCAATTTGAAGAAACAGTGGTCCACTATGGATTACCCTAACCTAAGTATATAAAACCAGTATATTTGGTATAAAGCAGATAGGTTGCTATATATCATACCTCCTTCATCTTTCTTTCCATTAGTTTTTGTGTTTTTTTGTCACTGTTATTTATTTGCTTAACAGACATGAGAAATGTTTCTCACTCTTCTCCCTTTGATAGGGTTGTTCATCTCATTGTCTCACTTACTTTTCAAAGTTTGTATTTGGCCCTCTTGCTTGCAGTTCAAGTTCCCTCTGCTCTGTGTGCCCCACTCCTCTTTTGGTACTTGTTTGGGTAATAACCTCACCTCTTACAGTGACACAGTGACCTTGCCTCAATACCTGAAGTCATTTATAAGCCTTAAATATGATCTGGAGGACCACAGGCTTTTTTATGCCTCTCATCATTTTGGCGTGTGTACTGGTTTCCACTGCATGTCTTTCTCTTGGTTTATGATCTTCTTCCTAGATACGGGGACATGAGAAAGGAAATCGGCTTTAGAATCCGGGACATGTGGTATAACCTGGGTGAGTGTATACCCTTTAATAGGCCCAAGCACAGCTCCTAGGTGATAAATCTCCCACAATGAATTCTTTTTTATTCAGATAAGCCTGGTCTTTATTTCTCTAAATATCTGAAGTGAAAAATAAATACTTCTAAAATGGATTTGTGGGTTTCACACCCTCTTCTCAACTGGGAATTTGTAACGAATCATCTCTTATTATGGCATCCACAAACCATCAAAATACAATATTTTGTCACTCACTTCTGAATTAACACACATGAACTTTTTCTTTTCTTATGGGCCCTGTGGAGGAAGATTGGAATGCTTTACCGACAGTGAAGTTGTTTTTTAATGTCATCATTTACTTTCTTTTCAGGTCCCCACAAAATCAAATTCATTCCTTCGATGGTGGGTCCTATTCTAGAGGTCACTCTGACCCCTGAAGTAGAGCTCCGCAAAGCCACAATCCCCATTTTCTTTGATATGATGCAGTGTGAATTCAATTTCAGTGGAAATGGCAATTTTCATATGGTAAGGAATGGCAGACCCTAAAATCTGATGACTACAGTCTCTGGTCAATTTTTACTTATTTTCTTTTTAATATCAAAAAACAGTAGCTTTGAATAATACAAGTCAAAAAATGACCTAAAGCCTCATTTTACATTTCATTTTGTAAAGCAATTAAAGATATAATTAGATAGTCAGCCCAAGAACTGGAAGCAATCTTTTTTCTACCTGTCTTTCCTAAAGCAACATTCTATCTCTGGATAATTATGAGCTGACTTCATGCATTTTAATCCCATCTGTTGCAATATAGCTGGCAGAGTAATACAGTGGATGAAGAAAAATCCTATCTGTTATAGTACAGCTGAGAGAATGATGCAAACAGTTTGAGGCTTAATCCGTTACTCTCTAGCTTTGAGGGCTCAGTTTGCCTGATATGTCTTCTCGATGCCTGTTTCCTCATCTACAAAGTACATTACTATTGAAAAGAAAATATTGCAGATATGAAGCTCTGCAATGCAATCTCATTGCCAAAATTTAGACAAGACACTAAGATAAAATGGAAAATTAGAATCATTGTTATTTTATGTACACAGTTGTATGATAAACAAAATAGAAATAGTGTTTCTGATGTATGTATTTTTTTTACCTACGAATGTAAGGCAAAGAACAGGGTAACATAAGACTGGTTTGGAAAGTCTTATAGCCTTCGTGCACTATTATGAATAATGATGATCTCACCCTATATTTGTTGGAAAGTTTCATAATTGAATAGAGGGGTGTGGGTCAAACCTAGAAATATTGGGTAGGTGTCTGTCATGTCCTTTTCTAAGGATAATAGCATTTGTCTCTGAAATTCTTACTCTGCTTTCAGTTTGAGAATGAACTTATCACAAAGCTGGACCAAGAGGTAGAAGGGGGCAGGGGAGATGAGCAATACAAAGTTCTACTGGAAAAACTGTGAGTATTTCAGGAACAAAACCTCAAGCTGATCATATTATTCAGTAATGGACAAATTGGGGCCTCTGCTGCATTTACACAGAAATCCCAAGGTCTCAGAAGTCACTGGGGTCCCAACCACAAATGGTCCTTGGCAGGATTATTGGAGTTTACACCATGCACTGTTGACATTTGTTTATCAGATGTGACTCAAATGTCCATGGTTTCCTGGCAGCCTGGCCCTAGAGAACACAGCACATGGAGCAGAGGAGATGTACAGAGCAGTGGCACTTTGCCCAATGTTTCAATTTCCTAACTTCAACAAAAGTGCTAACACCTCTTATTATGGCTTTCCAGCAGCACTTTAAAGGAGAAGGAAAAAACATTTCAAGGTCCTCTTTACATTCAAAAAAACTTGCTACCCTGTAAAGAACCTCTAACAACCAACCAGTCCTAACTCCTAAGTTCAAATATTTGTCCCTTCGCCTCTCCTCATATTCTCACTGAAACTCCTCACCCCCACCTCACAGGCAGTCACTGATTGCCCTCTTGCCTTCTTAATTGCTCTTCACACATGTGGAATAACAGTACCGAGTGGCCAGAAACACATGTGTGTTGGAGTTAGCGCTTGAAATTCCAATCCTGCTTTCTGCAATATTAGGAGTTTGACTTTGGGCAAGAGATTTAACCTCTCTAATACCTCTTTTTAATCCATCACAATAGTTTCCATATTTTGGTATTGTGTGGATTAAACAAGATGATGCATTAACGCAATGACTGTTACATTGTTCATATTAATAAATGTTGGCTGCTCTAGTTTTTGAGGTTGCTCCTATTATTGTTTATAAACCGCCCCTTCCCCACATTATTCAGTGTGTGACTGCTCTAGACCACTGGTTCTCAGATTCCCTGAATTTTGGGAGTACTGTCCAGCCGTGGCACCTGGTGGGTACTTGCCTGGACATATGTTGTTATTCTTTCACAGGAGTATTGTGTGCTAGATTGTACTTAGAGACAGGGACTACCAAACTTTTTTTTTTTTTTTTTAGATTCCCTGAGCAACCCACACACTGAATGCCTAGAAATGGAATTGAATTGATGAATAGCCTGTATTTTAAAGAACCAGTAGTGTTTCTTATGTTGTTTGTAATGATGATAAGATCTTTTGATTTTTTATCCTGTTTCCTTTTTGTCTGTTTGCACTTCATACCTTCTCATTTAATATTTTCTCAGTTATGATCTCCTATTGGAATTAAACACATATAAGTACATAAACACAATTTTTAAATTGATAAACCACTAATTTTTTTAAAACTCCACAACTGGTTTGTTGCCTGAAGCTTCTATTTTGTGTTTTTTTCTTTTTTTCTAGTTCCTGGATTACTAACTCCAGAAAAATATGAATACACAAATATCCAGGTGCTCAACAATATTCTTAGAGTCTGAATAATTCTATGGACCTAATTATTTCTCTCCCTCACTCCCACTTTTTAAATAAGATTTTAAATTTCTCATTCTTTAATGCAGTGCATGATTACATTAATTTTTTTCATCATATAGCTGTGCATTTATCATCACAACTGACTTTTTTTCTTTTAAAAATATTTTTATTATAAACAACGAACAAACATACAAACATTCTTGACATGGTTACAATCAATGGCTCACAATATCATCACATAGTTGTATATTCATCACCATGGTCACTTTTTTGAACATTTGCATCACTCCAGCAAAAGAAAGAAAAAAGAAAAAACTCATACATGCCATACCTCTTACCCCTCCCTTTCATTGACCGCTAGTATTTCAGTCTACTCAATTTATGTTAACCTTTGTTCCCCCTATTCTTTGTTTATTTCTTAGCCATATTTTTTACTCATCTGTCCATACTGTAGATAAAAGGTGCATCAGACACAAGGTTTTCACAATCACACAGTCACATTGCAAAAGCTATATCATTATACAATCTTCTTCAAGATACATGGCTACTGGAACACAGCTCTACAGTTTCGGGCACTTCCCTCTAGCCACTCTAATACACCATAAACTAAAAAGGGGATAGCTATATAATGCATAAGAATACCCTGCAGGATAACCAGTCGACTCTGTTTGGAATCTCAGCCACTGACACTTTATTTTGTCTCATTTCTCTCTTCTTTTAGTCGAAAGGTTTTCTCAGTCCCTTTTTTTTTTTTAATATATATATATATTTTTTTACATAGGCAGGAACCGGGAATCGAACCCGGGTCCTCTGGCATGGCAGATGAGCATTCTTGCCTGCTGAGCCACTGTGGCCTGCCCTTCTCAGTCCCTTGATGAGTCCCAGCTCATTCTAGGATTTCTGTCCCACATTGCCAGGGAGGTTTACACCCCTAGGAGTCATGTCCCACGTAGAGAGGGGGAGGACAGTGAGTTCACCTGCCATACTGGCTGAGAGACAGAGAGGCCACATTTGAGCAACAAAAGAGGTTCTCTGGGGGTGACTCTTAGGCCCAGTTTTAAGTAGGCTTAACCTATGCTTTGGAGGAATAAGTTTCATAGGAACAGACCCCAAATTGAGGGCTCAGCCTATTGATTTGGTTGTCCCCATTGCTTGCAAGGATATCGGGTATTGTCCAAATGGGGAAGTTGAATTTTCCCCCTTTCTCCCCATTCCCCCAAGGGGACTTTGGCAAATACTTCTTTATTCACTGTTCAGATCGCTCTGGGATTAAGAATAATCTTAGAGTCTGAACTAATTCTATGGACCCAATTATTTCTCCCTGCCCCCTACTTTTTAAATAAGATTTTAAATTCTTTATTCTTTAATGCAGTGCATGATTACATCAATTTTTTTCATCATATAGGTATGCATTTATCATCACAATTGACTTTTTTCTTTTTGTGAAAAATAATATATATACAAAAAAGCAATAATTTCAAAGCATATCACAACAATTAGTTGTAGAACAGATTCCAGAGTTTAGTATGGGTTATAACTCCATAGTTTTAGGTTTCCCCCCAACTTTTACACAAGCTTTCTTCTGATTATCTTAATCTAAAAATATGTAGACTTTTGTTCTGTATAATTCCAAAGGGAGAATTTAGACCAAAAGTTTAATCACAGTTCATTTATTTACAACTCTGCATTTGTATCTTAAAATAACACTTTTATCTGAAATACAAACCCACATGCATGTATGTATACTGTGAGTTTTTCTAGCCTATGTATCAATCCAAAGCTTTCTAGACTGCCCAGACCTGATATGTTCCAGGCTTTAGGATTAAGACATAAAAAATAGAATCTCTTACAACTTGGCTAGATAAAATGATGAGATAGTTTATGAGAACCTTTTGGGAAAAGGTCTCATTTTGACTGAAAAAGACAAAATAAAAACAGAATTCAAAGAAGGGCATAGTAGGGCTGAGATTATTAGTGATGGTGAATCTTGATCTAAGCCTTAAAGAAAATGTAGAGCGTGAGTAAACAAAGATGCACGGTGGCGTAATGTCACTGGATTAGGATTATGTTCCGTGGAAGGTATCACCTTAACGGACATCCGGTGACATCTGGTTTGGTGCCACCTCCTGCTAGGACCTTAGTGCTCATAAATGGTGCTGGAATGACAGCATGGCAAATGGGAATTTCTTTTTACCTCCACCCACCCCTCCCCATGCACCCCCCACCCCCATCTCTACCCCAGGCTCCTAGAAAACTGCCGGAAACATAAATACCTCTCCACCTCCGGGGAAGTATTCGCCTTCCTAGTCAGCAGCCTCTTAGAGAACCTTCTGGACTACAGAACCATCGTCATGCATGATGAGAGCAAAGAAAACCGCATGAGCTGTACTGTGAATGTGCTGGTACGTGCCAGGTCCACAGGATGGTGGGAGCGCACCACCTGGCTACCCTTGAGTCCCAGAGCTCAACTTTAGGTAGATCATGCAGACACAAAGTACCCTGGGTCACCTTTATGGACTCTGTGCCCTGCGGAGTCTGATGGGAACAGCTGACTCTGCTGTGGATGCACAGATCCCAGCAGACACACACCTTGAGAATAAATTAGGAGAAAGGAATCAACAATGCACCATAAGCTCTCGACTCAACTCTCTTTCTGAGGGCCATCCTCAGCCTTGTTCTCTGTCTCATTTGTATGGTGTTTGTTTTATTGTTTAAATTAGTGAACACAAAGTAGTCTGGGTCAGAAATACTGTATGATGAGGGCTGGTGGGTAAGATCCTCACTATGGTAGAACTGTTTGTTCTTGCCTTTCCCTAGATACACGTTAACTGGAACCACTGACCTCAGAGGTGTAGGTTGCTTTGCATTCCTCTGCTTAACTATTAACTAGAAGCTACAACTTCCATGCTCAGAAAATGGTGTGTTTGCTGGCTTGAGCATGAGCTGGGTCTCTGTTCCCTTAGAAGGTTTCCCTTGCATTTCCCAAAGGCATGGCCCTCGAATAATCCTTCTATTCATCATCTTTATTACGGGTCTCTTTCCTCTCTTGTGGGAATAGTTGTTAAATGGAACAATAAACCCTTTGGAAAAGTGACACTGTTGACAAACAAAAGTAGTAGTTTGGCCATTTTTAATGCAAGCACATCAATTACTCTTGATTTACAGTGGTATTTGTGACTTTTATTTTGGTAGAATTTTTATAAAGAAAAGAAGAGAGAGGACATATATATAAGGTGAGATGAAGTCATTTCTTTTTCGATTTATCTGATCACTTTATTATTTATCCCTTCAATAAACAAATACTAAGCCCCAGCACTATGCTTCCTGCTTTGAGAGATACCAAAAGGATGTGATACACTTGTTTCCCCCCCCCAAAAGGATAAGCTCTTGAGATAGATGCACAAGTAACCATGATAAGAGGGAGCACGTAAGTAGGGTCATGTCTAGGTTCAAGGGAGAGAGAGAAGATTTATGGTCAGGTATCTTGGTTTCCCAGAGCTGCTTTGACAAACAGTGCCCAAAGCCTTGGCTTAAGCAACAAGAATTTTTTGGTTCACAGTTTGGAGGCTGGAAGTCTGAACTCACGATGTCCTCGAGGCCATGCTGGTGTCTGGAGTTATTAGCATTCTGGTAATAGTGTTCCTCTGTCACATGTGCACAAAGGGTGACCTCGGTCTCCTCCTGTGGCTTTCTCCGACTTCTGGTTTCTCCAATTACCCCTGGATTTCCTCTGCCTATAAGGCTGCCAGCAACAGGATTAAGGCCCACCTGATTCCATGTGGCTGTAGCTACAGAGGATCTTTGAAGCACCTATTCACAAATGAGTCCACACCCTGAGTTACGTTAAATTATTTAGATACATTTCACAGGAACATAGATTAAGAACCTGAACATGATTCAGTCTCCATTACCACGGTAATCAGGAAAGGCTTCCCAAAGGGTGTGTGTGAAAATTAGCCTTGTATCGGGGGTCTTAACCTGAGTTCTGTGAATTCCTGAACATGAAGCAAACTTGTACCTAAGCTGTATACATTTTCTTGGAGAGAGCTTTCTATAGAACCCTAAAGGGGTTCATGACCTAAAATATAATAAACGTCACTGTCTCACAGGAAGAGCAAAAACTAGGGACAGATATCTAGGAAATACATAGAGGCAGGAAGTAGTACGGTATATTTAAGGAATAAGAAGTAACCTATTCCTTTGCCTAAGGGAAAGGAAGTGTTCCTGTACAGTTATATGAGGAGAAAAGGCTGGAAAGCAGGCTGGGGCTATAAAGTAGGCTGAATGCTAGATCAAATTCCCAAGGGCAAAATGTTTCCTTTCTCCCCTTCTTGCCAGATACTTGTACAAACTTCGGGATTTGCATCGAGACTGTGAGAACTACACTGAAGCTGCTTACACACTTCTCTTACATGCTGAGCTGCTGCAAGTGAGTGCATCAAGGGGGCTTGTTTAGGCAGGGTGTCACCTGTTCACATCTTTGGGACTAAAACTGTGTCCTTCATAATTTTGACAGGATCGATCCTAATTCAAGAGACATACTTTTATTCAAGAGTATTTTTAGGCCTTCTAGATAGGCAGCGCTGGTTTTCAGATCAAGGTTGGGAAAATGTCTGTTATCATATATTTTAAAATCCTTAGGAAATACAACACAACTTGCAGGCCTCTAGTAATTGGCACACCAATTGAAGAAATAAAAACGCATATTAATATATGTAAGAAAGTATGTAAAGTGGAAGAGAAGTAAGTTCTTAATGAATATAGTATGAAAGAAGTATTTGTTTGTAATCTCTCCATATGTAAAGTTATCTTCTCCCATGGCTATAACTATGTCTATACACCATGAACCCCAAATAATTATTTTTAGCTCTCACCATTTTAGATTCACGTATAAACCACTCTTTTGACATTGGTCCTTAAATGTCTTAATAGACAACTCAAACTTAGTATATCAGTAACAGATAAAAATCTTTATTTCACACTTGTTTCCCCCTCCCTAGCCCCTTCATAACTCCTCTTTCCTTCTCTCTCTGTGAATGGCACCACCTCCTACCAGGTTATTTAGACATACACCTTGGAGATACTGCTCTTTTATTCACTCCCCACAGTCTCCCCAAGCAGGATTGTGGACCCTCTGCACAAAACCTGCCCTTACTCTATCTACATATCTTATGCAGCACTGCTGCTGTCTGGTTCAAGCCACCATCATCTCCTGCCCTGACCACTAACGAAGTCTCCTGTTAGACCTCCTTAGTCCATTTTTGTCCCTGGCAATTCACTGTCTTTTATAATTTAATTATTTCATAATGAAGTAAAACATGTGCATCTTCCTAAGGTTTGTAATTTAAGATGGGAGGCCTTTGCCTCACCAATTCCCATAGGCAGCCACTCAAAATTCGAAATTGGGGTGTTATAAAGCTTATTTATATGGGGCGTGGGGAAGGAGAGAAGAGTCAGCTTATGTTCTGTATATTTACCATAGGATAATCAGAAAGAGACCCCAGTGTAGGTCTTTTCACTTGGGTAAAAAGAATTAAATTCTTCTATCCTGGTGTAGAGTATGAGATGTGGATCTAACTTTGTTTTTCTAGATAGCTACTCAGTAGAGATACCATTTATTAAGTATAGTCCCTATTTTCCCCATTGGTATGAGATTCCATCTGTCTCATGTGCTAAATTCCTGTATATGGGTGGAGGGGCAGTTGTATTTCTACATGTTATATACTATTGCCGTACCACACTGTTTTAATTCTTTCTTTATAGTACACTTTTCTTATTTAGTTATTACTCCTCATTGCTCTTTTTTTTTTTTCAGTGTTCTTACGTATTCTTTTTCTTTTTTTTTAACATGGGCAGGCACTGGGAATCGAACCCGGGTCTCCAGCATGGCAGGCAGGAACTCTGCCACTGCACCACTGCTGGCCACCTCTTCTTTTATTATTATTCTTCCATAAGAAGTTAGGAATCATGGAATTTTAAATTTGATTTAGTAAGAATTTACATGTTTATGAGATGGACTTTTCTTATCCAGAAGCATGGTTTGACTTTTCATTTGTTCAGGTCAGCTTTCCTATCCTTCAGCGATGTTTTAAAGTTACCTACACATCTTATCTATTCTTCATTATCTTGACCTATATATATCTTTTTGGATTTATTTTTGTTGAATTTTCTTTCTTCTATTATCTTCTATATAGTTTTTATCTATATATATGAAAGTCATTTATTTCTAAATATATCATGTTTTTAAATTAATTCTCTTATTTTTTGTGGTGGTGTTTCAGCTGACTCCCTTGAATTTTGAGGAATCCGAGCATATTGTTTGCATATCGTGATAGTTTAACCTCCTGCTTCCCGTTTTTAGTATTTCTAATTTCTTTTATCGCATTGTGTTAATGACACCTTCAGTACCATCGTAGTCATATTGGTTGGCAGCCTTGTTTGAGTCCTGATTTTTGTGGAAATGCCACTAGAGTTCCCCCGTAGGTAGGATACTTGCTTCAGAGCTGCCTTGTGTATCTGCATGTGTATAACTTTTGTGGTTAATAAATAAAATGAAATGTGGATGAGTGAAAGATATATACAGACATTCCCCAGCTTTTTTCTTGGCTGCATATTTTCTGCATTAATATATTTCTTTTGTTATTTTGTTTGCTTTCTTAGTGGTCCGACAAGCCCTGCACACCCCATTTGCTTCAGAGGGATAGTTGCTATGTTTATACCCAGCAAGAGCTTAAAGAGAAGCTGTACCAAGAAATCATATCGTATTTCGACAAAGGCAAAGTGAGTGTTGGGTCATTTGTTTTTGTAATGGGGATAAGAGGCATGAATGGTGATAAAAATCATTTATCTTGTGCTCGCTTTGGTAGCACATATACTAAAATTGGAACAGTACAGAGAAGATTAGCATGGCACCTGTGCAAGGATGACATGCAAAGTTGTGAAGCGTTCCATATTATTTAAAAAAAGAAAAAGAAATAATTTATCTTAAGGATACTTAGTGGAAAATAGAAGGGGCAGTCCAGAGCCCCACTCCCTGTGACCATCATTTTACCTTTTAAATTTTGCTGGGGGGCAGCAGTAGATCCTATCATAAGCCTAACATCCTCAGGAGTTTGTTGGCTAATGCTTCTTATGTCTGTGTGTATGTACATAATTTTTATGCTTCGTAAATAAAGTTAAAATATGGATGAGTCAAAGATATATAGAAATATTTCTCTGATTTCTTTTTTTTCTTTTTTTTTTTTTTTTTTTTTTTTTTTTTTGGCATGGGCAGGCACTGGGAATTGAACCTGGGTCTCCAGCATGGCAGGTGAAAACTCTGCCTGCTGAGCCACCATGGCCTACCCTCTGTGATTTCTTTTTAACTGAATATTTTTGCATTCATGTATCTGAGGAACTCCACATACCCATGCCACTGCCCGACTGATATTAGAAGCCTACAGGGGCCTGTTGATGAAAGAAGGAAGAAAGGCAGATGGAGGAGAGTGGAGTGTGTAGTCCACTGGAGAAAACATGTCCAGCTTAAAGGCCTTTACATTTAAAAATTTTAAAGGTGGAAGAAGGAAGTAGAAAGAGAAAAAGAAAAACTCATTCTGTCATAAGAATAAAAACATCCTAGATTCAGCAAGTTTCAGATTTCCGGATAGTTCTCATGGACAGCTACTTCCAGCCACCGTACATGTTTATCAGTGAAAACTGCTGGTTAAATGGAATATAAACAAACAAACAAACCAAATAATCATGATAAAATAGATGAAGTCTGTTTTGGGTGACTTCCAAGGAATTTTTTATCTCATTTAATTCTCCCTGTAATCCTATTAGAGATTATTGTCCCTTTTCGATAGGTGAGAAACTTGAGGCCCATAGAGCAAATGGGTTTGCTAAAATTTTTTGGCATCTACACCCCTTAACATCCTTAAACATTATTGAGGACCCCAAAGAGCTTTTGTTCATGTGGGTTATGTCTACTGATAATATCTACTGATATTTACTGTATTAAAAATTAAAACAGGCTGCACAGGTGGTTTAGTGATAGAATGCTCGCCTGCCATGCGGGAGACCCGGGTGCATTCTGGGCCACGAACCCCCCCCAAAACAAAATTTTAAAACAAAACATTTTTAACAATGTATTTATTTATTTACTTACATATATATTTATTTCATTCTTCAAACTCTAATAATAGAACCACTTCCTGCTATCAAAAATCACATCTTCGTGAAAACTTACTCAATTTTCCAAAGAAATTAGTGTACGAGTGGCATTATTTTACATTTTTGTAAATCTTTTTAATGTCTGACTTATTAGAAGACAAAGGTTTGCATATTTTTCTTTACACATTCAGTCTTTTGCAATATCACACATCATGTAGCCTCTGGAAAACTGCACTGTACACTCATGTGAGAATGAGAGTGAAAAACACGAATGATGTTGGTATTAATGTGAATACAGTTCTGACCTTGTGATCAAAGGTCAAATGAACACTAATGAAAGGGTCTTGGGGACTTTCAAGGGCCCAGAACACACTTTGGGAACCCCTGTGCTAGAATAACTCACTGGTCTTTGATGTAACTTAGCATTTGGTGAGAAGAAGAGGGAACTTGGTGGGGCGGCTTCACTCAACTCCAGTGATTCTGTTGAATGGCTTCTACACCGAGCCCAGCTAATCTGGGTTGGGTTCCATCTGGCACTCACAACCTTTATTGGAGTGTAATAATCTCAGCTCTGAAATTTCAAAAGGGGCAAAATTATCAAATAATGATTTTAAAAGATTGTCAGTTCAAAAATGTTTTACAGTTACGTGTAGATTGCCTGTACATTCCTTCAATAACAAATTCAATGCAACATAGCCACCTTGTTAAGAAGAATAGAGTAGGAAATTACCAAAAGCTGCAATTTTAATAATATCTACTTAAAAGACATTTACAAAATGCCAGAATGAATAAAGAGCTCAATCTGGTTTTTGGATTACATCCAATTCCGTGCTAGCCTCAGACACTAAATATGTGCTTTATGCTGTAATGTACACTGTTATAAATGTTATAAGGTGTTTCCTAAAACTCTCTATCACAAGTAGATAGTTTAGGTAGAACTGGGAAATCTGTGCCCTAAATGGAAAAAACGATTTCCCACAGTCAGTGCAATAGTAGGGTTAGCTTTTCTCCTCCCACCTCCCCCACTCAGTCCAGTTCAAATGCATACACAAACACCTGAGCCCACATACACGTACACAACAGAACCAGAGTCCCATGCAAACTTCCTTGCCCCCCCCCACCACCACCACCAAATTTTTACTCTCTCATGACCTAGCCTTTGGAACTGGTTCCTCTCTACTTTCGATAGTCCCTCAGTGCTGTGACCTTTAAACTCAGTATTGCTTTGCTTTGGGACACGTGATGTTCTTCATTTTCTTGCAGACAGAATTATAGGAGGCTACCCCTGGCAAAGCAGCCAAGATATAGTGATTTTATGATGTCAGAAAAAAAGGTTTAGCTGCTACAAGGGATAAAGCAAGTCAGGAACATCCACCGAAACTCAGCCTACCCAACTACTTACTCATTCCAAGTGACTCGCTTAAATGGCTTTTGTAGCTGAATCAAAGACTGCTTTATTTAATCCTACTTTTGTTTTTCTGAAGATGTGGGAGAAGGCAATCAAACTGAGCAAAGAATTGGCTGAGAATTATGAGAGCAAAGTATTTGACTACGAACGCCTTGGCAATCTCTTGGTGAGTCTGGACCCGAATATGTGAGGGTTAGAGGGTGGAGTGCGTCCTTCCTGCAGGTTGCTAAAATTAGTGTTCATGAAAATGTTTTTGTAAGTTTAAAACATTCAGGGCAAACAGTGTTCTTTACAATGGAAAAGTAAACATTTGAAATAAAATTTTTTTAAAAGATGTGATGGAAAAGCTATTATTATTATTATTATTTCCCTAGATTATCTTTGTTAAAGGGCTCAGGACTGTAATAGGCTTGCCACGAAAGGGTGATAGAATACTGAACCTTAAAATAATAGTGACTTGGGAGAAACACTGTGTAGCATACCTCAGTGGCCCTCTCTGCAGCCCTTTCTTCCTTTTCTGTACCTTCTTTTTCTTGATAGCCCCTCCCTGATCCTGGGCTATCTCCTGTTTGATTTCTCACTTCTTCTGCCTTCCATTAACACAGCCCATATTTCTCACATCTTCTGTTCATCAAAAATTACTTGTTGTATATTCCAAACCTTTGAGCCCTGCTAAGTGAGAACTGCTAACCTTTGAACCTTGTTTTGTTTTGTTGTTTAAGAGTCTCAGTGTGCACATCTGCATTTTTTTCTTTCTGTTCCTCAGATTGAATAATTTCAATCATCATGTCTTCAAGTTCATTGATTCTTTCTTCTCTCACATCCAATCTGTTGTTGAACCTTTCGAGGGAATATTTTATTTCAGTTATTGTGGTCTTCAGCTCCACTACTTCGATTTGGTTCCTTATTACAATTTCTAGCTTTTTATCAGGATTCTCTCTCTTTTTTTTAATCTAACATTTTCCTGATTTCCTTTAGCTCTTTGAGCATTTTTAAAGCAGTTTTTTAAAGTCTTGATCTGATATGTCCAAAGACTGGGCTTCCTCATTGAAAGCTTTTAATCCTTTAACTTGCTCCTTTGCATGGGCATCATTTCCTCTTTCTTTGTATGCTTGTAACCGTTTTTTGTTTGTTTTTTTTTTGCACACTGGGTGTTTTAATAATCTAATGTGTCTCTGAAATTTAGTCATTGAGGTGTCTGTTCCTTTAGCTTGTATCTCACTAGTGTTATGACAGATTTCCTTAAATGCTAGTGGCTAAATAAATAAATAAGAGAGTGAGAGAGAGAGAAAGAAAACACCATTCCCCGACTTTGCCAGGTGGACCTGTTTGAATGCTCTCCTTCAGGGTTTAGCCAGCTTAAAAATGATTCTAAAGAACAACCTGAGGTAAAAGTGTAGGCTCCTCTCTGATCTTCTTGTCCTGGGTATGCACACATACATAGCCTTAGGAATTCCCCATTTACATGGATCCAAATGTCCCTCTTCCCTAAGAAATGATCTTTCCTCCCAGTCCTGGCTGCTATATTGTATATCTTAAAGCTGGAAGGCCTTTGTCCCAAGCAGCTGTGATTAGATTGTTTTTCACAGCATTTTAGCTTCCCTGTGAGCTACTTCTGTGTGCAAGGAAAGTTCTAGGATGGTGAACCAGTGATGGCTATCCTGGTTTAGTCTTCAGGTATGTTTAGTTTGCTACCAGAAACAGAAAGGCTTTTAAAAGGGGGAATTTATTAACTTGCAAGTTTACAATTCTAAGGCTGTGAAAATTTTGCAGTTAGAGCAAGTTTACAAAAATGTCCAAATTAAGGCACCAATAAGAGGTGACCTTCACTCAAGAAAGGCCAGTGACGTTCAGGGTTTCTCTCAAGTGGAAAGGCACATGGCGAACATGACAGTGTCTGTTACTTTTCTCTCCAGGCTTCTTGTTTCATGAAGCTCCTCCAGGGGCGTTTTCCTTCTTCATCTCCAGAGGTTTCTGGCTGTGTAGGCTCTTGTGGTTCTCGTGGCTCTGAAGCTTTTTCCAAAATGCTCCCTGTTTTAAAGAATTCCAGTAAGCTAATCAAGACCACCTGGAGTGGGTGGAGTCACATCTCCCTCTAATCAAAGGTTAATACCCACAGTTGGGTGTGTCCCATCTCCATGGAGATCATCTAATCAGGTTGTACAGTGCTGAATGGGGATTGAAAGAAACTGCTGCCTCCACAAGATAGATCAGGATTAAAACGTGGCTTTTCTAGGGCACATAATCCTTTCAAACCAGCACAAGGTGTCACCAGACAGATTGGCATGGACATACATGCACTCAAGTATGTGCATAGGGGTTACTCTGCTCCCTCTGGATCCAGGACCAGGGACCTGCACTGGGAGCACAGGCTGTCCGTGCACTGAGCCAGGGTGGGTGAAGTTCTAGCAAAGGCATCTCAAGGTTTTCCTACCATTTTAACTGGGTTTCCCAGTTACTACAACCCTTAACTGTTTTCCAGAGCTCTGAAAAAGATGGCCATGCCAGGTTTTTTTTCCTCGTGCTTTATAACTCTGACAGATCTTGATTGTCTTTTTCCTTCCCCCTTCTCTCATTTGTGACTGCACTGATCTGCTCTTACAATTCCCTGAACTGTGATAGTTGTAGGTACATAGTTGTAGGTGCAGATCAACTATTTAAAATATATATATACAAAAAAAAGACAGCCTTCTGAATATCCATGGGTGGCAAACATGATATTACATTTGATAGTGTTGTAATTTTCAGTAGAGGAGTCATAAAAGGTGAGGTCGTCCATGGTCACGTAATAACTTATTTAAGGAGCTATTTATACCAAAATCACTTGGCAAAAATTTTACCGATACACTCCTGCCATCACACACAAAAAATTCACTTACTAATTTTATAAACTAACCTAAGCTAATGTTACCCTTTTAATAAAACATTTATTCTGATAGAGACTGGTACTCAGCTAGATTAGTAAAAGGGTAATCTAAAAAGGGTAAGCTAATGTTACCCTTTTAATAAAACATTTATTCTGATAGAGACTGGTACTCAGCTAGATTAGTAAAAGGAGACCAGGGTGCAAAAGACCTTTGGCATCTTTATATGTTGGTTTGGTTTGGACATAATTCACATGAGCTAAATTTGTAACATCCAAAGAATGTTCATAGCCAATTTGATATATGAATGTGGAACTCAAAGGAAAGTTTTAGGCTGGAGGTAAAAATTAGCGAGTCACTTACATATTGTCAAAACCATGGTTGTGAATGACGTGATTTAGCGAGAGAGAATGGAATAATCATAGTGTAGGACAGAGCCTTGCAAGAGGTTCCCATCTTAGCTTTGCTAGTAATCAAGACAAGATAATTATCCCTACCCTACTTGTTATATACGACATCATGAGTATCATAAGAAATCAGAAGGATATTTTTCTCTTCCATTGTGGAAGGTTGTTGAGTGCATCTCTTAAAGCTCCCCAAGTATAGCTGCCTATTTTGATTTCAAGGCGGGCTCTAACTGTGAGCCCTATCAAGGGGCCACTCCCCTTGAAAGGAATTGAAAATGGGCTGATACCAGATTTTGAAAAGCAGACCATCACCACCACCTTCTGGGCATTGTAGCTGAACCAAGGACTTTAATCCAAGCCAGAGTATAAATTGGAAAATTCTTTATCTTTTTCTCCCGTGTGTCCTCTGTTAAGTGCATCCACCTTCCATGAATCTCAGAAACTACTTTTTTAATCTTTTAGGGGTCCTGAAACCCCTTGTAGAAAATGGTGAACACTCTGCACTGTCTTACCACACAGAAGAATGCACACATGCACATAATTCTGCAGATGATTTCAGAGCTCACAGATCCTCTAAGGCCAGTGCAAAGACCCCCGGTCCAGGACCTCCCAGAACCTCCAAAATCCCTAACTCAAGGGAAGAATAACATCTCTGCCTATAAGATGTTTTCCAGAGACCTTTCATTTTTCTGAGTTTTACTGGAAACAACAAAACAAAGTCTAACCTGTTGGGTTTTGTTGTTTTTTTTTTTCCCTAGCGGTGTCCTTGTAACCTC
This sequence comes from Myrmecophaga tridactyla, assembly GCA_004026745.1. Lineage (NCBI taxonomy): Eukaryota > Metazoa > Chordata > Mammalia > Pilosa > Myrmecophagidae > Myrmecophaga > Myrmecophaga tridactyla. The sequence continues at coordinate 60,225 of PVIY010003373.1, read as the reverse complement.
CCAATGGAATGTCTTTTTTTGTTTTTCAGAAAAAAAGAGCCTCGTTTTATGAGAACATCATTAAGGCAATGAGGCCTCAGCCTGAATACTTTGCTGTTGGATACTACGGACAGGGCTTTCCTTCTTTCCTGCGGGTAAGAATCTGAGGGTGGTCTGCAAAGTCATTAAGCCCCCTAGTCTGAAGGAGGAAGTGTATTCATCTCTTTTCCAGATGGGCAGCAGTGTGTTAGCAGCTGCCGACACAACCCTTTGTTCTCGCTGTGGGAGGTATAGGAGGGAAACCACTTCCTGAGCTGCCTGACTCTTCACCCTACACTCCCAGACAACAGGGCGTTCTGGCAGCTCTTTTGTAAAATGACTTTTCCCAGGTGGAATGAAAAGGGAAAAACAGAGCTATCCCTCTTCTGGTCTGCTGCTTCAGGTTGGGCTGGGAAAAGTGTGGATTGATGTATTTAGTTCTTAATTTATTTCTTGCCAAAATTAGTTTGAAAACAGATATCACAAAACTGGAAGAGTTTAACAAAAATGAAAGTAGTTTTATTGTAGCAATCAGAAGGATATTTTTCTCTTCCAAATTTTCTATAGTGTGAGATTGATTTTGCAATTAAGAAAGAACAACAAAGCCCTCTTATACCCATAAAAAAGAAGCCTCTTTTGGAATTGCATTTAAATATATATGATCCACCTTCCTTCCCCTAATTAAAAAAAAAATGTGGGAAAAGAAAGTGCGTCACATTCTTAACAGTGCTTAATGAGGAGGTAGTTCATTCATTCATTCATTCATTCATTCAACAAATATTTACCAGATGTTTACCATGTCCCCGTACATACGAGGCACTATAGATAAGAATTCTGATTACAGTCAGACATAGTTACCAGCCCTCATGGATCTTACAGGCTAACGGGGGACATGCTAATTAAATAATCAAACAAACAAATATAAAATTGAAACTGCGACCAAAAGAGGTATTCTGTGCTATAAGAGTCTGTAGTTGGGGAATATTTATTAAGAAAGTTAAAGTAAAACCTTCATTACACACACACAAAAAAACCCTATACATGAATGTTTATATCATCTTCATCACCAAAGACTGGATACAACCCAAATGCCCTTCAAGTGGTGAAGGAATCAACTGAGTTATACAATGGAATAATATTTAGCAATAAACTGGAATGAACTCCTGAAATGCACTACATGGACGAATCTCAAATGCATTATGCTGTGTGAAAGAAGACAGGGAATGAGCCACGTAGCTGTTTAGAGGACAGATGAGAGCAGTGAGAACAGCAGGTCCAGAGGCCATGAGTCTAGAAAAAGGTGAACAAAAGGGCAAATAAGAAGAACAGGGTCAGAGAGCCAGTGGAGACCAGGGTGCAAAAGACCTTTGGCATCTTTATATGTTGGTTTGGTTTGGACATAATTCACATGAGCTAAATTTGTAACATCCAAAGAATATTCATAACCAATTTGATATATGAATGTGGAACTCAAAGGAAAGTTTTAGGCTGGAGGTAAAAATTAGCGAGTCACTTACATATTGTCAAAACCATGGTTGTGAATGACGTGATTTAGTGAGAGAGAATGGAATAATCATAGTCTAGGACAGCGCCTTGCAAGAGGTTCCCGTCTTAGCTTTGCTAGTAATCAAGACAAGATAATTATCCCTACCCTACTTGTTATATACGACATCATGAGTATCATAAGAAATAATGGCTGTGAAGCAGGAGACAGCAGTGGTTTGGAGAAAACAAAAATATTGGACTTTCAGTTGAAAGAATTGGGGTCTAAAGCGTCTGCTGAGTAACTTATTTGGGCCAAATCCCACAATCACTGGCTGAGTCTTGGTTAGAGAAATAATGCCCACATTACAGATGGTTTAGAGAAGTCAATAAAAGCATTTGGGGTTGCCTTTAAACTGTAGAGTACTTACTTGCAGATTTAGGCATTGTTAGAGTGTACTGAGAAATATAAAATCCTTATAGGAGATATAATCTAAATGTCGTTCTGTAGTATGGAATATTCCTCAAATTCAGAATATACAAAATTGTACTGTCACCCCACCCCCATCCCCAAGCAGGTCACCTCCTCGTCTCTGCTTCTGCCTATGGCCCCACTGGCCTTCCTGCCCCAAGACTAGTCATCTCAGAATCATAGCTGGCTCCCCATCTCTTTTGCTCTTCACATAGAGTCAAACACCAAATCCTGGTACTTCTCCTTCTCCCTCTCTGTCCTGCCTCTGATTCCTCAGATGGACACATACTCCACTCTCGATTTAGGTTGTCTAAAGCACTTCTTTCATCATCACTCCCTCACTCTGGAACCTCCAGTGAATTCCCAAGGCCTTTGAAACCCCTGCCTGCCTTTCAAGACTTTTCTTATTCTGGCTCATCCAAGCTTATTTTTTTCTACCTGAACTCTATTTCATATTCCTGGGCCACCTTCTTTTTAATTACCATGCGTAGTTGTCCACGCTCCTTCCCTTTACCTCTCCTTAACCTATCCAGCCATCTAGGCTCAACCAAGTCCCATCTCTTCCTTGTAGCTTTCTCTTTCAAATCGAGCCAGTCAATACTGACCTTCTGTTTCTCTGTTCCTTTCACAATTTGCATTTTTATTATACTTTGATCCCTCGCCAACCACAGTTTGAGTGATGGAATTTCATAATGTGCAAACCCATCACATGGAGCTGTCTTAGCTTGGGAAAAGTTTCTGGTCTGTTCCGAAAGATCTGGCAGATTTTACTGCCTTCAGTGTTTTGACTAGCAGGTATGTTGCCTTTGCCAAACTTACACCATCTAAAGTTATCACATTTACTTATTTGTTTACATGTTTGTTTTTTATTTCCCTCTACTAGAAAGTAAATTTTATAAGATCAGGGTCACCATAATATCCCTTCTGTCTAGCATATCTACTGTTTGGTCAGTAAATACTTGTTATTTGCATGGACAGTTGATTTTTAAAGACATCTTATAAGACAACGTGGGTGCACATTTTAGTTAAAAATGAATCATATGTGGAACTGCCAATGTGTGCTGCTCATCTGAGGTGATGATGAGATGAATAGCTACATGGCTAAGTTTGCACTTGCATGAGAAGCAACAACTATGAGATGAATTACTCCCATGCCGAGGGCTAGGAAATTTCTTTTGACATGATTTGTTAAAAAAAAAAAAAGAAAGAAATTCAGTTTTATTTAAAGAGAAAAAAATGCATTTTGGAATTGAAGGTGTAGTGTTTAATACAGTTATTTCTTATGAGACTTTGCTGTCACCATCATAGTGATTTTCAGGATTGATTAGGGATTGCTGTAAACTCTTCCTGGTCTCTCTGACTTGTGCCATCCTGTTACCATTTCACCATGTTAGATGACACGTTGATTCTCTTCATATGATTGTGTTCTCTATGGCATGTGCTATTCAAAGTGCTGTTCCACAAACTTACTGGATCACGATGAGATAATCATGATATCATTAATGTAAATTATTATAAATTAATTGCCTTCCCCCTTCTAGAAAATCTTACTACCAAAAATATATACACACACACACACACCAGTATGAATTAAACTAGAATGCCTAGTGGTGTGGTTGATTTACATTAGGACACAAGTTTCTTATTTCCCTGCAGATCATTATAAACATTTGCAGACTGGCTCTGCTCCAGGGACCACACTCTGAATAACACCGTTCCAAGTGTTTTGTGTATCTGTGGCCTAACTTCCCAAATAAACCAGCTCTTTTCTAGAATCAGATATGATGACTGTTGCTTGGCATATAATAGATATTCAGTGTAAACTTGGTGTATGAAACTTTGGTTGGGGAATCCAATGCCTTCTTCAGTACCAAGATCACCAGTTACCCCTTCACTCTTCATATTTAATTACTTCCCTTTCGGTCTTTGATCTGCAGAATAAAATCTTCATCTACCGGGGGAAAGAGTATGAGAGGAGAGAAGACTTCAGCCTGAGGTTGCTGACCCAGTTCCCCAACGCTGAGAAGATGACCAGCACCACCCCTCCTGGAGAGGATATCAAGTCCTCTCCAAAGCAGTGTATCCTTGCCAAGGGAAGCCATGGCCCAGGGGCTCTTTGACCTGGTAGAGCACCAGCTAAACCAGAGAAGCTAAGGGTTACAATGCCTTGTCTCCGGGTGAATATATCCTCTGTCTTCAGACCACTCATTTAACCATTCTGACTCATTGCCCATTCTGTATAAAACCTTTGGGATCCTAATCCTCTTAGTTGGGAGTTATAAAGTAATTAGAAGGAGAGATGATAAGTAGATCTTGTATATGAAAGGGTATATTTTATAGCTATGAGGGAAGCTTAAGGAAAATATAGATTTCCTCTTTTGAATTCTGAATTCTGGTTAAAAATATATAGCTCTTTTCTATAAAATATAATCATTTATTAAAAAATCAATTACATGCTTTCTTTTTTAAAAATTACTAATTCTAATGGCTCCATTAAAAAGCTATTTTTAAAGCTTTCTGGTGTTTTTTATGCTGAAATAGAGTCCATATGAAATTGAACAATATTCTTAAGAGAGATAAATAGAAAAACAAACAGAGCTAGCACAGCATGGTAGATGAGAAACTGGCTCTGGAGCTAGCAGCCTGCCTGTGTTCAATCCCCCCTCTATCACTTACTGTGTAATATCGGGCAAGTTATTTCACTTCTCTGTACCTCAGTTTTCTCATATGTAAAATGGGGATGATGATAATTCCTAGAGTTGTTACAAATATTAGGTAAGTAAATATCTGTAAAACACTGGCACTATGGCTGACACATAGTTAAAGCTCAACAGATATTAGCTATTATAGATATCGATTAGTAAACAACTATAGAAAGACAGACACAGATCAGTAGACACACTTCTGAAGTGAAGAATAGTGGTGGCCTATTAACACACAGTAGAGGCTTGAAGAAGAAAGTTCTTCCAGGAAAATTGGGATAGGCAAGTAAAGAAAGCAACTGAGGTGCCTTCTTTGTATAGGAATAAAGAGATCTTTAAGAACTGGATTTAAAGTCAAGAATCCTGGGGTTATGCTCACAGTCAGCTTGATTTGGCCATAACCATTTCGCCTTGCCCAAAAAAAGTTGCTTAATTTCTCTTGGTTTTCTCATCTATAAAGTGAAGATAGGTTCATTTTCCCTAAATACCTCATAGCACTTTTACAAGGATGAAAATAGAAGGGAAATAATTTATGTGAAAATGCTTTGTAAACTAAACAGTGGTAAGGCATAGCCGGTAGCTTTCATTTGTATTTGTTATACATAAGAATCACCATGGGGCCATCTGCAGAGATGTTAATTCAGCATCTACAAGTCTGGCGTCTACAAGTCTGCAGTTTTAATAGGTCCCCAGGTGATTTTGGTGCTGGCGGTCTGCAGACTTCACATTGAGAAATACTGGTGGAATCAATGTTATATCTAAATGTAGACACTCTAGTTTAAATGCTATAGTCTTTGAAATAGTGTATCTGCACTGGTGGGGCTAAAAAATAAGTTTTTTCTATGATCAGATCATTAAATTGGAGAAGGGGCTGTTTCAGTTTCCTAGCTGCCAAAACAAACACCATGCAGTAGGCTGGCTCAAACGAGGGGAATTTATTGGCTCAATGGTTTTGAGTCTAGAAGTCCAAAATCAGGCCATCTCCAATGTAAAACTTTCTCCTGAGAGACAGGCATTGTGAGGCTGACTGCTGGTGATCCTTGGTTGTAGTGCCGACCTCTCCTGGCTTTTCAGTCCCACAGGCTTTTAGCTGTTCCCTGTGGCTTTTCATCTCTTTGAGGCTTTCCCTATAAGGCCTTCAGTGATAGGATTAAGATTCATCCTGAGTCAGTTGGGCCACATCCTAACTGAAGTAATCTCATTAAAAGATCCTATTTACTATGGGTTCACACCCACAGGCATGGATTGAGATTGGGTGCATAGCTCTATACACAGAGGTTTTGAAGCCTGGCTTCACCAACTAATCATTGTGTGATTGGGTTTTAACCTCTGTAAGCCTTAGACTCTTCATCTATGAAAAGAAAATAATAATTTCCATCTCATAGAACCCATTGTATGTATTGGAGGAAACATACTGAAAACTCCTAGTACAGGGCCCAGTTGTAGTACTCAATAAACAACTGGTATCCAAAGATAAAAGAAATTCCTTTTGCTTGAGCTCTAAGCCTGGCACTTTCATAGAGATGCTTGTAAAAAAAAATTTTGATTTAAAGCCATTTCTGGACACCTACTTCCTGATATATTATTGATGTGCATTTTCCTGTAGTAAGTTTGTTTTCAGGTGTCTCACCAAAAATGTCCTAGGACTGATTAATAAGGCATTCTAATAATACATAAGGGAACACTATTTTCAAGCAGTCCTGGAATTTGAGGTAAAGGGGAATATTGGTGAAGGTGCCACTTCCATCTGTGAAGCAGGAGGAACAGGAACACTTTCTGCTTATGAAACCTTCAGTTTCAGCTCCTTTCCCTTCCCTAACGGACTCCTCAGACATGCAGTGCTTCACTGTAAAACCAGTGATGAGCCTGCCATCCAGTTACAAGGATAAACCAGTGCCAGAGCAGATATTAAAGTAAGTATTTTCTTCTTTTAAAAGCATTTGTGGGTGGTGCAACGGTGGTTCGGTGGCAAAATTCTTGCCTGCCATGCTCTGGGTTCGATTCCTGGAGCCTGCCCATGCCAAAAAAAAAAGTGTAAAAACATTTGTCTCATTCACTTTATCTAGGAGTACATCAAAACCTAAGCATTGCATTCATTACAGTTTGAAAGACCCATGGTTTATCTGGCTTGGTACCAAAAGGGATTTTTTGATTTTGCTTTTTTGAGCAAAGGGAAATCATAAGTTTCACTTCCAGGTTTCTGATCCCCCCAGCTCTTATTTTTACTCAAGATGAGTAGTAGTTGGCCTCATCTTGGTTGATGAGGTCTCCAAAGATTGAAGACACAATTCCTTCGCTTGTGAAGCTAGAAAGGTAGTTGCCTGCATGCCCTTGACCATGAGGCTTGCGCTTGTGAAGCTTATGTAGGTAGCAGAGAAGCTTAGATTATTATAGGCATGCCCAAGAGTTATTTCTGGAGGACCTCTGTTGTTGCTCAGATGTGGCCTTAGTCTCTTTAAGCCCAACTCTGCAAGTGAGATGATTACCCGCCCCCTACGACATCCAGGGGTGAAAATCTTCCTGGTGATGTGGGAGAGAACTCCCAGGGATGAATCCAGACCTGGCACCATGGGATCAACAATTACATCCGGACCAAAAGGGGGAAAAGAAGTATAATTAATACTTCTTTTAGAAGTTCAAATAGAGTTAAGAGGCTATTCTGGAGTTTGCTCTTACGTAAGCTTCGGGTAGACCTTGCTACCCTTCATTACCTGCCAACCCCCAACCAAGATCATTCCAGCCAATCCTAAAGAACACCTAGGGCAATATATAAGATTCCACAAGGGTTCCAGGCACTAGAGTAACTTTCCAGAAACCTACAACCCTCAGATGGGTCCCTGGTCCAGATAAGTCCTGAAACCTAGCCCAGCCTTTCCAGAACATCAGATAGTTCCATCTCCCTACCCCATATTAGTGACAAACCCTTCCAATATCAAAAATTTAGAATTGCCACAGCCCACACAACCCCAAAGAGATATATGGAAAGATTAAAGGTGACGGTGGAATTATACATAGAAGATAGGACTTAACAAATGAATATGAATGCTGAATCATTAAATTGATACCTCTTTTAGTCTCTAGTATTTTAGAGCA
>PVIY010003373.1:14548-52358 GCA_004026745.1 Myrmecophaga tridactyla | reverse complement strand
CCTACAACCCTCAGATGGGTCCCTGGTCCAGATAAGTCCTGAAACCTAGCCCAGCCTTTCCAGAACATCAGATAGTTCCATCTCCCTACCCCATATTAGTGACAAATCCTTCCAATATCAAAAATTTAGAATTGCCACAGCCCACACAACCCCAAAGAGATATATGGAAAGATTAAAGGTGACGGTGGAATTATACATAGAAGATAGGACTTAACAAATGAATATGAATGCTGAATCATTAAATTGATACCTCTTTTAGTCTCTAGTATTTTAGAGCAGCTAGAAGTAAAAACCTAAAATTGTGAAATTATAACCCATGTCGAAGTCTGAAATATGTTCTGCAACTAATTGTGATGCAGTGCTTGGAAATTTATAGCTTTTTTGTAAATATGTTATGATTCACAAAAAATGAAGGAAAAGGGAGTCGATTGTGATGATAAAAAAAAGTATTTAAGCCCTGTAGCCTCCTATATTCTGGAGCAGTTAGAAGGATCATATGGTAGCCCATGACAAACTCTGGGATCTGTCCTGTAAACATTTTTTGATGAGTGCTTTGAAAACTATTGCTTTTTTATTTCTTTGCTTTGCATATATGTTATACTATACAATAAAAAAAGTTAAAAAAAATAAAAAGGTAGTTGCCTGGTAGAACTGATATAAACTTATACAAATGAGATGTAAATGCATATATCTTTCTAAATGTTGCACTGCAGTTTGCAGGACTTTTTAAAATTTGAAATATAATCAAATCATGCCTCACCTCAAGCCTTCGATGTAAAGAATATGTAAGGTCACTGAATGGATTAAATTCAGACTGTAAGGCGTGTCTTGTTGAAGTCATACAAGGGAGTGATTGCTTTAAGATAAAAAAATACAGCATTGTTGCTGTGCTGTTCCCCAGCTACTACAGAGCCAATGAAGTGCAGCAGTTCAGATATTCCCGGCCATTCCGAAAAGGAGAAAAGGATCCAGATAATGAGTTTGCGGTGAGTCTACCCTTTTACCCTCTAAGACCATATAAAATTGACAGCCAAAGGAAGGCCTTATACCTAAGCAGCATAAATAGCTGAAATGAAGGCATCACTGAAGATATAGGTTTCCTGTGTTTATTACCTAGACAGCAGTCCATCACCTCAATGGAGAACTCTGGGCTGGAATTCTAGAAACTGTCTCTGAGCTTAATGCTGACATGGCCTTGGGAAACCTTGGGAAAGTTACATCTAAGCTTCACATGTGTAGTATGAGAGGATCCAAATAGATGACCCTTTCAGCTTTAAACATCCTGAATTCTTTAATTTTATGAGAAAATATGGCCTATTCACTTAGGAGACATTGGAGAAAGGAATCTCATTTAATTAAACCGGGGAGTTTTGCCATTTATCTGGGAACTGACCAGCATTTCTCATTTCCTTCCTTCCACCAGACCATGTGGATTGAAAGGACCACCTATACAACTGCGTACACCTTTCCTGGGATTCTCAAGTGGTTTGAAGTTAAACAGATTTCAACAGTGAGTCATTTGGCAATGGAACTCAGAAAAATCTCTGTCTCCAAAGATAATACCAGTCTTTGTCGAATTTCCCCTCCAATTCTCACTAGCTTGACCAGCTCCTCTGGACAACTGTGTTTTTCAAAAACGGAAATAAAAGACACTGTATAATAGAACGCTTTTATAAAACTGATGTTACAATACCAATGCTAAGGGTTACTCACAATGAACAACTCTTTAATGACCAAATGAGTATTTTCTCCTCTGTGACCTTGTCAGTGCTCAAAAACATTTTTGGAGTGCCTATTTCGGAGTGCTATTTTCCTGTCAATCACATCTTTCTCTCCCAGTACCTTTTCTCTTCTTTTATTCTCAGCAGTTTACATCAGCAGTCCCCCTGGACTCCTTCCAAAGGCTGCTTGCTTTTACCTCCTTAATATGTATTGACTCTGTTTTCTTTGCTTCTAGTCTGCCTCCTATTTTCTTTGTAGTCCTTCATTCATCTCTGGTTGATGCATTGACAAGGCCTCCTAATTGGCCTCCATGTCTTGGCCTTCTCAAGCCCAATTTCCTCTTTGCCTCAGAGTGTGAATTCAATAGTGTAAACCTGACCGTATCACTCTCATGCTTAAAACTCTGCTGTGGCTCCCCAGTGCCACAGGTATCAAGTCCATACTCCTTAGCACATGCTCACAGGCCTTTGTGACTCAGCTCCTCTGCCTTATCCCCTATAACTCCTTCCTTGTACTACGGACTCTTCCTGGAACTACTTTCCTCACTCATTACATGCTGTTTCAATCTTCCATGGCCCTGGGCCACTTTTAAACCTAATTAGCTTCTGCTGAGAGTTAATTGAGGCACTGGCATCTGTAGGAAGCCATTTCTGGAATACCTATATGTGTTAGGTGCCTGTAGCAACCCAGGCATTTTTCTCATGAATTACGTACCATGTTATATTGGTTCACATATCTTGAGACCCCCACTAAAACCATAAGCTCCTCCCAGCCATGAATGATATCTTAGTTATTTCTGTATCTGTGGTGCATAACCTCGTACTTGGCATAAAGTCGTGTTCTAGAAATGTTTCTTGAACAAATTTGAACTGAAATTTGATGGGTTCCCTATCAGTAATGACAAATCATCATTCTTTAAATATGGGTCTTGAGTTTTGTAACAGAAACTTTTGAAATCAAGTCTGGTACATCATGTCATGCTGACTGATAATGGGTAAGTTGAAGAAGCAGGACTATAAAAGGAAATGTTTTTTCTTGAAGACTAGTTTTGAAGACACTTCCATAAGAGAGTTCTCTCTGAACCTTATTGCATCATATTCTACTTTCATCAAAAATTCTGCCCAAATATTCTCACAGGTCCTATTTTTTCTGACTTCTGTTAACCACAAAGTCCACATTAACAAGGTGACTTCAGAAGGTCTGATGTATGGCTTTCAAGATCGTTTATCTTTTCACATGGAGTAAATATTAAGCCTTTTGCCAGTGGACATTTTTTGTGGTACAGAAGCATCTTGGGTCAAATATCCTGCTATTCTGTTATCATTGATCTGCTCAAAAATTTCTAAAGAAGCTTTGCCCAAGGAATAATCCGTTACCCTAGCTCCAATTTTTACATCATTATTGTATTTTCTAAGATATTAAATAACTTATTTTGCAGCTTACCAACACCATTGTGGTACTCTAATAAAAACTTGACAAGTAAAACTTAACTCTTCTGCAGCTTGAAGGCATTTTGTATCTTTTCAAGGATTTTGAGGGAAAAAACTAACTTTTGTTAGTTTTTCTATGGAGTTCTCAAAGTGCCATTGTTTTCTCCCATACTTTCTGTACCCAGGAAGAAATCAGCCCTTTGGAGAATGCCATCGAAACCATGGAATTCACCAATGAGAAGATCAGCAACTGTGTCCAGCAGCATGCCTGGGACCGGTCCCTTTCCGTGCATCCACTCTCCATGCTGCTCAATGGCATTGTGGACCCAGCTGTCATGGGGGGATACTCCAACTATGAAAAGGTGGGCTGTGTCCCAGGAGCTGCACAGGATTCACGGGCTCAGTGTATCCACAGCTCCTCAGCAGTGTTATGCAATTAATGAATACATTTCTTGCAACTTCTCTGAGAAATCTTCAATCTTTCTGTTTTATGAATGGGCAAATCAAACTAATGACAAGATTGTCCTTGATCCCACATCTCTTAGAGACCTTCAGCCACCCAGCCAGGGTTAGGCTACTGCCTAGGAAAGAATCACTATAAGAAGATCAACCCAATATACTTCCACCTGATTCACCTGCCATTCTCTCTCTCTCCCTCTCACCTGGAAGGAACAAAGCCAACGGGGGGAGGAGAGGGGCAAGCATCTAGGATGCTCTAGAAGAGAAGTAGCATCTGTGGGATATGCCAAGCCACACTCTATGTAGAATTTTTTTTCTAGTAACTCCACTGCACCCCTCCCCTAGACTTTTCATGCAATAGATTATATGAACAAGTGATGGCCCTGACTTTTATAATTCAGTTAGTTCACTAAGTGTCAATCTGCAATTCTGAAAAAAATCCGTAAAAGTAGTATTCACTGCATTGTTAATTCATTGCTTAGAGTTTGGATATAGCACTATTTAAATCTGAAATAATACATTCAGTATATGGCAAGTAAAATGAACAGAGGCAGGATTTTAGATTATTATCGTGAATTTTCAGTAGCTAAATAATTTTGACATACTACAAATATAATAGGGATATATGGCAAGTAAAAGCCCCTGTAGCATATCCTGGAGTGAATGGAAAGAAAAAAAGGTGGATGGGAAGGTTGAGAGTAGGTTCAGGTAAGTTGATGCTGTTATTTCCATTTGCATATGATGTCATTGAAGAGCATGGACTTTAGAATAGGTTGCTCCTATGACCTTTTTTTTTTTTTAATTTGAGAAATTATAAGTTTACAGAAAAATCTTGCAGAACATACAGAGTTCCCATATACTACCCTGTTGTTAACACCTTGCATTAGTGCGGTACATTTACTACAATTCATGAAAGAATATTTTTATAATTGTACTGTTAACCATAGTTCATCTGTGACCCATTTTCTGACTTCCTGTTGACCACTGTGTGCTCTTGGGTAAGATGCTTGACCTTTTTGGGCTCCAGTTTTCATTATCTGTAAAGCAGGGAAGATTCCTAACTCATTGATTGATTTGAGGATTAGAGAAGATATCCTATATAAGCCAGACAGTGCTTGGTACATAGTCGAGGCTTGATAAATGTCAGTTTGCCTTCTACTTCCTTGTCTACTGGCAGCAGAATGTGTCAGCTGAATGTTCTTCATGATTGGTGCTACAAATGGCCTGTGGCTGCTGCTTTAGTAATCTTTCTTCTCTTTTGACTCTTCAACTTTTCAACTTTCTTTAGTCTAACTGTACTCAGCAGCCAGGAAGGACTCAGTCCCAGAGAGAAATTCTAGTTTACCCATCATAGGTTTTAGCGATTTTCCTCAGAAATCCATTTCCAGTGAAACAAAGGAGGTTAGTACAAAAACATTATTCAACATGCAATACTTGGTTTTATATTAATGGTTTGTGTGTATTTTTTCTTAGAAGAAATTTGGCACCAACTATGAGGTATTTTTCCAAGTATTAATTTTTACAGAATGACCTAAACTCAGATTTATATATGTCAAAATCTGTGAATAATGTATAACTTTCGTGCAAAGTCTTTCCAACATAACAGTCTTCTAACAAAAAAAAAAAAGGACGGCTATATAAACAAACTAATAAATCAGGACCTTTGACTTGAAAGGTCTAATATATAGAAAATCTCTTGGCATTTTCCATATGTTAGAAAAGGAGGACTAATTCCGACTTTTAACTAATTTCACATGTCAAACATAAGAAAAAGTTCATTAATTGCCATGACCTATGGCAATCAATGGGAAAACCCTTAACTAAATATTTGATATATATATAACCTATTTTACTCTAGCCCCCTTTACTCATTACCTAAGTGATGAGAACAAAGGAGCTGTTTACCATAATTCATCTGTCCCTTCTGTTTCCTAGCAGAGTCCTAATTTCATGGCACACTGGTCTGATGTTCTTTGACCCAACTGGTGGCTTAGAAATTTCAGTTCATTTTATCATATATCAAAAAAAAATTTTTTTTAGCTTTCAAAACCTTAAACTACTTGTATTTGAAAGGAAAAGGCTGATGAGAACTTATGCAAATACTCCTTTTTCATTTATTCTGCCAGTCCCTTTAAATAGGAAACTAGCTACAGTGAGTTCTTTTGCAAATGTACTATCATGCTTCCTTTTCATGGTGCTTGGGCTATGTGCATTTTTAGTCTGTGCCCAAAAATATAGAGTTTGGAGATATTCTGTTGTTGTTCTTTTTTCACACAAAATGGGTCAATCATTTTTATAACTGTATCCTGCGGTTTCATGAACTGTTGGATTTTATAAAATGGATTAGCTTTCATAGCATTGGAGCAAAAGAATGAAGGAAAACTTTGAAGGTTTGACTTTGAAAGTGCTTTCAGAAATGAAGGTTAAGGTACAGGAAGAAAATATAACTCCTACTTTGGCCTCTGATGGAAATGTTTGCTACAGACTTCTGTTTTTCTTTCCTAATGAAATCTGTTCAGTGTAAGGCCTGTGTTTGGAGTTTGAGTTTGTCTTAGGCAATTCCCTGGAACTATTATAGTACCTGAGCTGTGGGGACCATGAATGTTGATTGATGATGTTATGGGTGACAGTCATTTAATACAATATTATTAATATTTTCATCTCTATGCCTCATTTCATCCACAAAAGAGCCTTTTTGGGATAGGTGATTAATAAGAAGTGTACATAAATGCAGTAAGCATTTGGTGCACCTATATCACTAAAAAAATATCATCTCCTGCCTATTAATTTGGTACTCTTTCCTTTAGACTATCTGTGCATTTAGTTAATGAATAGCCTTTAGGTGTTATCTTCAGTTCTTTAATTAGTTCTTTGGGAAAGGTAACATTATTATTAATGAATGGCATGCTGCTTTGCTGATAACTGTTTAATTATTGTGTGTGTGGAGTGAGAATGGGGTGGTGGCTGTTAAGAATGTATTCTCTCTAGGAATTGCGCGATTCCAGAAAGACTACAGAATAGCACATTGATTTTTCAAATTGTCCAGTGACATATAAGAGCTATGCCAGTAAAGGAATGAATTTTTAGCTCGATATTCCTGGTTTATAAGGTAGAACAGATGACATCTGTTACCCTTCTAGCTTTCCTCCTTTCTTTTAAGGTCAAATATCCAGATAGGAATTTGTTCTAAATTGATACCTGCATATGGTCTCTTTTAGGCTTTTTTTACTGAGAAGTACTTGCAGGAGCATCCTGAAGACCAGGAAAAGGTTGAGCTGCTAAAGCAACTAATAGCATTACAGGTATGCCACCAGGGAATTGTGTGGCTGGACAGCTTTCTGTAGCTCTCCATGGTGCCTAAAGTGCATGGCTGCCAGGAGATTTTCTAGGGTTGAAGTCTACACACCCACTTTCACGGATACATTTGTTTTCCTCTCTTACGGAACAACTTTTTTTTTTTTTTTTTTTAACAATAACTGAGGCCTTCTAAGAGCATGCTATTTAACTGCAGTGTAGAGAGGGACCTTCTGTGAACCTAACATTCATAAATCAGTGTCTTCATCTGTGTTTCCAGCTGAGAGATGTTGGTCCCTAACTGCTTAGAGAACATTGGTAGAAAATGCAACTATCAAATCCAGTCTAAGGTTTACTTAAACCTATCAGTTTCTCATCAACCGAAATGCCCCCAGGGCTTGGTTGGATTTGCCTTATCTGCCAGCCCTTCCCCATTTAGCACCTACTTATTGTCCATAGTATGCGTATTTCTCTGGATCATTGTCTCACCATGAGTCCAGTTCCTTAAGTCCTAGGCTGAGAAGCAGCATTCTCTTTTGATAGTACTAGTTATACCAGTTTATCTATCCCTCACCCCTCCTTTTCACCATCCACCCCCAAATTGGAACTATCCCTCTTCCTAAACATATTTCATTCCTTTTATGTCCTTCTTTCCAGATGCCTCTGCTGACAGAAGGGATCCGCATCCATGGGGAGAAGCTAACAGAGCAGCTGAAGCCATTGCATGATCGGTTATCTTCTTGCTTCCGGGAACTCAAAGACAAAGTAGAGAAGCTCTATGGGGTTATAACATTGGTAGGCTCTGTCTCAATAGCCTTAAAACTTTTTCAAGTTTGTTTTACCTTTCTTTTTTTTTTTCTTTGTTTGTTTTTGTTTTTATTTTGTTTTGTTTTACGTTTTATGACATTGATCAGTTTTTCAGATGTCAAATGAGTCACAATAGCATAGGAATGGTGTGAACATATTGGGGCAATGGAAGAGGGCATGTTCTGCTGTTGATAATCGTGAACCATCACTGTACATGAAGAAGGTTCTCAAACTTCAGCAAGCATCAGAATTACCGGGAAGGCTTATAAAAACAGATTTCTGGGCCCAGTCCCCAGAGGTTTTGATTTAGTAGGAATTGGGTATGGTCCAAGTATTTATATTTCTAGCAAGTTCCCTGTGATGCTGCATGTCGGGGAACCACACTTTGAGAACCACTATACTAGAAGCAGAAGGTTTCTTAATTCCCAAGTTGGGTATTCTGGTCCTACTTAGCCCAATTCTTAAAATTTTTCCTACTCTTTGTTTCCTATTTTGATGAAAAGTTTACGGCATCACTCTTTGAAGCACAGAACGAATTTTAAATTGTATTTTACAATCCATGTAACTGACTTCATGATTTTTTGAAAGTTCTAACACATTTTTCACAGTTGTAATTCTCTTTTCGCTTGCTGAGAAGTTGGGCGGAGGGATGCATGTGCTAAAGTTTCCCTCTGGAAGCTGGTTATATTATTGGTTCCAGCTTCAGTGATCTGCTTTTTCTCTTGAGTTCACCCTGCTCTCTTTAACTATCTTATTCTTCAATCCCTGATTTTCAAATTTTCTTCCTTCAAATCAAGGTTCTGAATTTTTCTTCGTGTCCTCCTCTCCCTGTTCTCATACAGCCATCTCCACTATGATTTTTTCCAGAATATCGTTTTGATCATCTCTTTTGGACATCAAAGTGTTTTCTCATGCTTTCCTAATAATTTGTCCTCTAGGTGGCTGCTAGTTAAGAGTTTTCCTCTAAAAACTCCTGTCTTTTGTACACAAGTTCCTAGATGGCAAAGAATGTGCTTTTTACCTAGTGAGTTGTTTTTAGAACTAGCTCAGTATTAGCAAGTAAATTTGATGTGGTAATCTACTAGTGACTTTTCTTGTGAAAGTACATAGATGTCCTTTACTTCTTTTTTTTGCAATGTATTTTTTAAACGAATATGCCATTTTGCCTTATTTAACATCTTGAAGGCTTTCCTGGTGATGGTACAATATAAGTACAAAGGGGGCAGTAAAATTAAAAATATCTTTTTTAGTAAATGAGGGACAATAGAAATATTTTTGAAGGCAGGAACAAAAACATTTATTTAAAAACCTTTCCATAGATAAGGGGCTTACTAATGAGCATCTTTTTATAAGTATTTAGTATTAACTAAAACAAAAGTTTTGTACTTTTATTTACTTTGATTTAATTAAAAATCCAAATACCAGGCTTTTTCACTCAATTGGTTATTTTTAATGTATTCAAAATGTTGAACACAAGAAAACTGAGTTAAAAAGCAACAACTGACCTATGGAAGAGTTGTGGTTAGTACACAATGTTTTGAAGAACCAACAAGTTTTCAGTTTTGAGCAAGAGAACGTATACAGAAAGCACTCCAAATTCATTCCTGATTTCTTCGACACCATACCAAAACTTTTTTTAGAGGGTACATAACAATTTTACATAATCCACAATGAAAATGTGAAAATGTCAGTTTGCTAGTTAGCACTTCTTCAGATTCCATGGTCATTTAGTACCGGTGGTACCAGCTCCTCCGTAACTGCTCTCATCTGTGGCACGGACCTCACTGGAGTTTTATTCTCTCCCCCACAAAACACACTGCGTCAAACTACACCTCCACCGCCTCACTCACCAACACTCTGCTTCTCCCAGCTGCCCGGGCCACTGTCCTTTACTTCTTAAGATTCACCCAGGTTACACTTCAGATCTATTTTTTGATTCTGAAATTCTTCTCTTATACCAATATACAATTTTTTTTAAGGGTAAGAAAAGCCATGTTAGAGATGCAGACAGAGAAGTTTGCTATTTTATTGCTAGTCAATGCACATTTTAGTTTTTTTCCCCTCTTGCATCTGGCAGAAAATTAAGATGAATTTTCTCTATTTTCAGAAACAGGATAGGGTTAGCCTAAGTTCTGTCTGTAACAGAGAGATGAAATATTTAGCAACTGATGCAGCATAGGCATCAACTAATCAGAATGGGTTTCCAGTCAAACCAGATAGGCACTAGCCATAAGCAAACATCCAAGCTGGGCCAGTTCATATGGGCTGAGTTTCAGCCCCACTAACCGTGAAGGGTCCTGTGTTCCTCAGCCTCCCAACTTGACTGACCGGAAGCAAAGCCGCGCAGGGTCTGTTGTGCTGCCCTATATCATGTCATCCACCCTGCGGAGATTGTCCATCACCTCAGTGACATCCTCTGTGGTTTCCACCTGTTCAAACTCATCTGATAATGCTCCTTCCAGACCAGGATCTGATGGGTAAGGGTTTGGTCTTTAATCTCCTGGACAGGTGGGGTAATAACTTATTAATGTTTGCTTTTGGTCACCAAACTGAAAGTTGGTCAATGTAGACATATCATCCCATGAGAAAAATAATTCAGTGTCCATGGGTTGCTTGCCTTTTGGTCATTCTTATTATCTTCCTCATGAGGAATGGAATTATTTACATAATGATAACAACATTTCCCCCCCAAAAAAGAAACGATCTGTAATCCTACCACCCTAGAACCTACTGTTTTGTTTTTTTCATGTTGACCTGTAGTCATTGCCTAGTTTTTCATCATTTCAAATTTTGAAAATAATTGTTAATGTTTTCTTTATCTGTTTTATGACTAGGTAATATATTCACATGATATGAGTTCCAAATGTGCTAAAGGATATATCATGAACAAACCTCCCTTTAATCATGAACTCCCAAGCACAAGTAGTACTTCCAGGAGGCAGCTGATGTTAACACGTTTTGGTCCTCCTCCAGCAGCTCTTTATACATTCAGAAGCAATAACTAAACATATATTTCCCCCCATACTTTTTTTTAATATGAATGACAGCATATAATATTTTACCTTGTTTTTCGCACTTAATATATCTTGGAAATTATTTAATTTCAATAGATGGAATCATCCCAATCCATTCCCATTGCATGTCTATACCATGTCGTATTCCCCCAGTGCCTATTAATGGACCTTTAGTTGGTTTCAGTCTTTTACTCTCACAGCAGAACTGCAAAGAATAATCCTAAACAAAAATTATTTCACATTGTCAAAGATATATACTTGCCATTTTGAAAATTATTCCCGAACTGATTTCCGTAGAGTTTATATTCCCACCAGCAACATAAGAGTCTCTGTGTACCCTCTCCCTTGCCACCAAATTGTATTATCAAACATTTTAATTTTTGGCAGTCTAGTGAGTGAAATTTTTTTTCTTCATGTAAATTTGTTTACTTTTCATTTCTTTTGTTTCGAGTGAGGTTGAGTGTCTTTTCATTTGTGTGGGAGCCATTTGTATTTTATTTTCTGTAAACTGTGGTTATATACTCTGTGCCCACTTTTCTACTGGCCCTATGAAAAAAGGTAGTGTTTTTCCCCTCTACTTTTGGATTTCGTTATTCACGATTAAACATGATCCATCGGAATTTAATCTACTATAATATGTAAGGTATTGAGACAACCTCATTTTTTCCCCAAATGGCTATCCAATTCTCCACATAACATTTAGTGAACAGCGAAGTTTCTTTTCTCTGCTGATTTGAGATGTCAAACTTATCAAAAATCACATTCCTTTACGTGCTTTAGTCTATGGAGTCTCTGTCCTGTTTCCTTTATCTAGATGATCATGTACCAGTGCCACACAGATTTTTTTTTTTTTGTGGGGTGGTGGGGAGCGTGCGTAGTACCGGAATCGAACCCGGGTCTTCCACATGGGAGGCAAGTATTCTACCACTGAACCACTTGTGCACGTAACCATGCAGCTTTAATTACCATAGATATAAAGTGTTTTTAATTTCTAGTAATCCCTTCCAATATTTATCTGGCTAGTTTTGTCATTGGATTGTCTATATTGCTATTTTCACTGGTACTATTATGTTTTTAGACTAACTTTAGGAGGAATAACAACTTTTTGCTATTCAGTCTTCCTTGCCAGAGACATGGAATGTCTTTCCATATGTTCAAATTAAAGATATTTTAAAGAGATTAATATAGGTATGTTCTTTCTGTGTATAAAGATACTGTTTTTAAACAATGTTTTATCATGTTTAAAACTTATATATGTACGTGTACAAAGTTTTTATAAAGCCAGAAACTTTTAGAAGAAGAAAATGCTTATAACTTCATCACTCAGAGATAACTACTGTTAAAATTTTCTTATGTAATACAAAAAAAGTGTATTTAAATTTTGTAAAAATAGGGAAGCATTGGATGTGTCATTTTGTTACCTACTGCTTAACGTAATATATATGATGAGTATTTAGACATCATTAAGTATTTAAGATAATATTGAATATGTCAAGTCAGTTAACTCATAATTTTTTCATAAATTTTAATTCTGCATTATATAATAATTATATCAGAAAAATAACCTGCAAGAATGACACCCTAATTGGAAATCAAATGTTTAATATCTCCTAAATTATTTATCCTTTTTATTAACATATATATTTTTATATAGTTGCAATTATAGCATGGATATTATTTGGTACTTTGTTTTCCTCCCTTAACTTTTTATTACAAGTATTTTCCATGCTGCTATATAACCTGTGTATTATTATCAGTTTTTATTATCATTTTTTATGGCTACTTACCATTGCATCATATGAATGTGCCAAGTTTAATCCTTCTCCTACTAATAGAATATTTAAGCTGTGCTGTTGTTTCTAAAGAGTTCATCATAAAAATTCATTATAAAATTTTAATACAAAAATATATAGGTTCTATCAATATAAAATACACTTTCATTATTAAAAGCTATAAAACATATTTGTGCATACAACTATCTGATTACTTTTTTAGGATGTATTCTCAGCAGTCACACAATGCCTAGTCAAAGGACAAATTTTTTACAGCTCTTGATATCAGAAGAATACCAATATTCAGTGCCATTTGCATTAAATAAGTGGTCAAGTCAATCTAATCAAATATTCACTTATATTGGCTATCAGCTCTTTTTAATCTTTTGAATTCATAGGTCTTAAATAATACTTGATTCCTTTTCTCTCTCTATGGTTATTTCCATCTTTAAACAGATTCTTACTAAATGCTATGTGGAAGAGAAGTTATGTTGTGTTGATGAGACTGTTAATTAACTCCGTCTCATTCAAAAAAGACAAAATTTGAAGCAATTATTGAAAATAAGAGGCACCATAATTGCTGACTAGAAGCTGGCTCACAGCGCAATTTCCTAAGTTAGTGGCATCTAGCAATGAAGGAATTCCCTACTCTGCTGCTTTGCAGCATCTCACTGTTCGTGGGTATTCTGAGCCACTCTGGAGAAGCCACCTGCACTGTGGGAAGAGGAAATTAGAGATGGAAAGTCTTGAAGTGACCTGATTCAGTGAGTGAATCTTATTTTGGATCCTGATTCAAACAAACCACCAATGAAAAAAATTAAGGGAGGAAAAAAATACAAATCAACCTAAATCCCACTATGCATTCCTGTTCTATTATTTCATTGCACTTTCAGGGAAACAACAGAGTCAAATTTGAAATCAAGAAATTCACATTCATTCTTTAGGAATGATGATGGGACTGTTGTTATGTTATGAAGAAGAGTCCTTGTCTTATAGAGACACCCACTCAAATATTTATAGATGAGGAATTGCTTCCCAATAATCCAGCAAGGGGCAGGGAGTATATGACTGGATGTAGAGAAGAAACAAGGTTGGTCAAGAGCTGGTAATTGTTGAGACTGGTGATGTATATATTCATAGGAATTTATTATGTCCCCTCCACTTTTAATGTTTGAAATTTTCCATAATGAAATGTAAAAAAAAAGAAAATCTATGCCTAATTATCCCTCCAAGAAAAAACTTGTTTTAATTTTTATGTATTTGTTGACTAGTATGGCTAAATCTTTTTTTTTTCAGCCTTTTTGTACTTTGACAATTTTAAAATATTGAACTAGCTATCTTTTCATGATTTATAAAAATTTTATATATTAAATATATTTTCCCTCTGTCTAAAATATGTACTGCAAATATTTTGAGTTTACTGCTGATGTTTTGTGCTGAATAGGAGGTTTTAATTTTAAATAATAAGTAGCAATTTTTATATTGTCTTATTCCATACCAAAGTTTTTAATTTTTTATGCCGTAAAATCTGCTAATTTTATATCAAACAGAGCTTATAAATGACCATTCAGAAGCCATATGCAATACTCAACATAAAGATACAGTATATTTAACCTCCCACCCACCCACCCCCTTTTTTTAAAATATTTTTTTCTGCTGAATTTGCTTCCTTTCTCTCTCCTCTCCCTTCTCCTGACCATTCGAGAACAGTGTGCATACATTATACTGTAAGAACAAGAAGATTCTTTTATATAACCTTATATATAATATACCATGGTAAAGTTGCAAATTCAGGAAATTTAACATTGACATCATAATCTGTGGTCCATACTCTAGTTTGTCAGTTGTCCCAATAATGTCTTTGATGTCAATTTCCAACCCCACTTACTACAGGATCCACTCAGGATTATATATTGTATTTGGCAGTATCTCTTCAGTCTTCTTTAATCTGAACAGTTTCCTTAGCCTTTTTTTTTTTTTTTTGCTTTCCTAATATCAGTATTTTGAGGATTATAAGCCAGTTATGACAGAAAATTTCTTTTCATTTGGGTGTGTCTGATGTTTCCTTGTGCTTAGGATTGAAGTTATCCATTTTGGCATGATGTGTACCTTATTAGTGATCTTCATGTGATCATTTGGTTAAAGTTGTTTTCTTCTCTATGTAGGTGTTATTTTTCTTTTGGTAATTTATGAGGCGATATCTTAAGACTCTCCTGTTCCTCGCTGAACTCCTCCCCACTGCAGCATAGCAACTACTCTGATTCTTGAGTAAATAGGTTTTTACTTTGATGATTGCAAATCTGTTCGTTGTAATTAACAAATATATAATGCGTATTCATGCATGGCTGGCACTCGCCTATACATTTCATAGCTCCAAGAAGTAGCCACAATTATTAGCCTCACTTTACACATTACCCAGCCGGGAAGTATACTAAGGTTTTGAGTGCAGGCTGCCTGGTTACACAACATGTGCTGTTATCCACTACATAGGATTGCCTATTAACATTTACTTTATGGATTCTGACTTTGCCTGTAAGTTTAATAAGACCTTATCTTACCTGGGATAAGAAAATATTTACTAATATTTTCTTCCATTACTTTGGTGGTCTTGTTTCTGTACATTTATACCTTGAGATGTTCACTTGGCAGATGGCAATTCTCGAATCTAGTAGGTAAGAGAGAATTTAGATTGAGGAGTCATACCCCATCTCCTTTTGGATTGAATTTTTGCCTGTCAGGTGATTAGTATTTTTCTTTTTCTTTTTTTTTTTTTTCCTTATTCCTGGCTGATAGGTCAGCCCTGGAGCCACTTTTTGAATGCACAGCCTTGTCCGGTGCCAGAGTTGAAGATCTGCCCCTCAAAGAGGACAGTGAGAACCGCATCAGCAAATTCAAGAGAAAAGACCGGAGCATTAGCAAGTCCCAGGTCATTGCAGAGAAAGCTCCAGAACCTGATCTAATGGTAAAAGCAACATGAAAAGTATTAGAAAGGCACCAGAGGTTTGCCACTACCTCCCCTGTAGCCAGACACATCACCACGGTAGGTCACCTTAGAAGCCTGGCTTTGGCTTTTCTCAGGGTGCAGCAGTCTGTGGTTGGTGTCAGATCTCACGATTGTCATAAGAAAAGCAAGTACAGAGAATTAGAATCTCTAAATCAATATTGGTGCAAGGTCTTGGACCCACAGTATAAACATGTGGGTTGATGCTTGGACTTATGGTTCTTGTCATCGTGTTCCATGATGTTCCGAAAGCTACATCAAGTTAAGTGGGGCAAGTCCAACTTTGCCTGAGAATCAGTATGGCTTATATCCAACTGTGGTCAAAATCAAGTCCATAGCCAGCCATAAAATAATCTATGGTCCAGTGATCCCCATTTAGTATCTTTGCCATGGTGCCCACCATAGGACAATGTGGTAAGCTTATGTGTCTTCTGGAATCATGCCCTTTTACAAGTTTCTGCTCAGCAGACAAGGTTGTTTAGAGCATTATTGAGCTCAGTCTTCCTCACCATAAGAATGTTTTACTGTGTTTCCCCCCACCCCCACCCCACCCCCACTTCCCGGTACTAGAGCCCAGCCAGAAAAATACAAAGGCCAAAGAGTCTCCAATTGGTGGACAGTCGGCTGACACCATTTCATGGTTCTACACCTCCTCATTCAACACCTTTGAGCCCACCACCACTCACTCCTAAAGCTACCAGGACCCTAAGTAAGTTTTCCTATATCCCTTATTTTCTTTTTAGTAGGGAGTAAAGTGTGTTTATGAACCTGGGCAATTTTTAACCGAACCAGCCATAAAATACAAGTGACTATTTTAGCTTCCCAGCTGCTAAAACAAACAGCAGATGGTAGGTTGACTTAATAACAAGAATTTGTTGACTCATAGCTTCCGAGACTAGAAGGCTTACTTCCTCCCAGGGTCGTTATCTTCTGTCTGGCCAAAAGTGTTTGGGCTTCCTTGGCTTTCCCATCACAAGGCAATGTACATGGCAGAATCTTCTCCCTTCCCTTTTGAGTTCTGTTGGCTTCCAGCTTCTAGCTGCTCCCTGGGGCTTCTCCTTCTGAATCCAATTTCCTTTTTGTTTCTGAGGACTTCAGTCATATTGGATTAAGCCTTGCCCTCATTCAGCTTGGGCACGCCTTATCAAATAACATCTGCAAAGGTCCTATTTACAAATGGGTTCACACTCACAGGACCAGGAGTTGGGACTGAGCATCCCTTTTTGGGGTGGACATGAGTCAGTCCCCAACAGTGACTATTATAAAGTTGTTTCTATTCCATTGTAGTATATATAAAACAATTAGACTGGAATTCGGCAAAGAGCCCTTGGGTCATTAAGATTCATTAAACTATTTTGTTTAGCGATCCGAAGAGACTCACAGTCCTGATTTCAAATATGCAGGAATAAATGAAGTAGACTGGGACTAGAACCACACAGGAAGCAAGTATTTATGAACTAACTATAGGACAGGTAGACCTATTCTTTACATTGGGAAGATCTCAAAATAAGGACAAGTAATGAATTTGTTCCATGTATTACTTACAATCTGGCTTGAGGAACCATCCATATATAATACCTGAGAAGAATTACAAGGTATCCATAACACACAGACATAATGGAGAGGTAAATATCTCATTGCCTAGTGGAAAATACTAATCAGCAAAGAGTTAGAGATAATCAGGTAAGCTTTCGTTGAGGAAGTAGATACTGCACCCTCTACATGATAAAATTAGGAAAATTCTTTTTAATTCAACCAATATTTATTAAGCCCCTACTATGTGCCTGACAGTTTCCCTAAGCATTTAGGATATTTCAGAAAACAGAATAATATCCAAAGTTCCAGAAAATGTTCTCACTTTCAGATAAATAATAAAACAGTAATAGTGAAAGCCCTGAACAGAAATAGAATGTTTACTTCCGAACTTTTTGTGACGCCTTCTAGTGAATGAAAAATGCTGCCTTTGTCACATGGTGTAGGAGGTCTTCTTCACTCTGCCCAGAAAATCCACAGAATATCTTTAGCAATTTGATAGACCAAGCGGGTTTAGGTTAAAATGGCAAGCAGAACTTCTATGAGATTCCTCAATAACATTTTTCTCCCTGCTTCCACTTTGTGTCGTTTCCAGGCTCCCCATCTCTGCAGACAGATGGGCTGATAAGTGCTACTGTCCCACCACCACCTCCCCCCAAAAGCAAACCCTATGAGAGCAGCCAGAGGAACTCTGCAGAGGTAGGGTAATCACAGTTGTTGGGAAAACAGCAAGGAATTTTCTAAGCTTTTCAGTAGTAGTAAGTAGGTTTTTAAGTTTTCGTATAAATTTGTCACTCTGATCAATTCTTGATTCATTCCTCAAAGCACAAAATAGGAAAGTTTTCAATGAAAAAAAAGTTATGTAAGTAGACTTTTTCATCCAGTGGAAGGTAGAACAGTTCTCTGGACCTCACCCTGGGTAGGTCCATAGATGGGTAAAATAAGACGCATCTTCTTGTTCATCTTTTAAGAGTTTACTTCTTCTGAGTGAGTAACAGTCATTCTGGAAGGGTCTCTCATGAGTTTCCTTCACTGATTCCACAAATATTTATTAATCACCAACAATATGCCAAGTACTCAGGTGTTGAGGATACAGCATATGTGTGTGTGTGTGTGTGTGTGAGTGAGAGAGAGAGAGAGAGAGAGAGAGAGAGAGAGAGAGGAGAGAGAGAGAGAGGAGAGTAGCTCAGGAAGAATGGGGGAGGACAAATAATTCTTATTTCTCTTTTCACCATGCAAAGTCTGTATAGATAAGCTCAGATAGGTTAGAAGCTAAAACAGAATGTGAGAAATATGAAGAAGGCAAAATTGGAAGGAAATTAGACTGATTTCTAATTTCATGTATCTGCTCCCTCAGATTGCTCCTCCACTGCCTGTCCGAAGAGAAGCCAAAGCTCCACCTCCACCCCCTCCAAAAGTTCGGAAATCTGGCATTCTTACTTCTGAGCCCGGACCTCAGTGAGGATCTTAACATCTCTCTGGCACCCGAGTGCCTTGGACAGTCAGTGTGTGAGAATTGGCCTCCAAGGGGCAGTGTCCTTATTGCACGGTGCTCCCTGCTGACTGTTTCCTGATTGGGGATGATGCTCACCTGCTCAAAATCTGGTTTTGTTCTTTAGGAAGCTTCTCCTTAATAGGTGTTTGAGGCCTTGCCACACCTCCAGTCCACACGGAGTTCCCGAATTGGCTATGCCCTTTGCTTTCTCAAAGAAGGACCTCCCTTATGTTATTAAACTTCACCCTCCAGCACAGAGCCACTGAGCCTGTAAAAGCCTGGATAAGTTCTTCTGCAGCGATAGTAGAACCACCCCATTAACACATTCCTAGGAGGTAGTTTGCTTTGCTTCTGGAGACCTAGGTTTGAGAATGAGTTCTTTTCTCACAGGGACTTCCCTATCCCATATAGCATATTAAAGAGACCAGTATTAAGTATATTTTGGTAGCCAAAATAATATCTAATACCAGCTGTGTCTCCTTTGAAGAAAAGAACACACATTTTTAAAGGAGATGGGTTGCTTTTAGGTATGAACAGCTATGGTTATTGAAAAAAGCAGGGAATCAAACATGAGCCCTGAGCTCTTGCACCCCCATACTTGTGGCAGGTACAGGAGCTCCCTCCTAGGAGCTGCTCTCCTGGGACTCCACTACACTCCTGACTGGTAACCCTCACTGCACCATAGTTCCTCCTTTTTTACAAAGAATTCCTTTAAAATTTTTCCTTTTGAACTCAAAGTTTCTTGTCTGAGCTCAAGTCACTGGATAGAGGGGATTTAGAGGCCCGACTTCAAGAGCTTCTTTTCCATGTCCTGGTTGGATGGCTCAGGGACTCTTGTCGGCTACCTGATTTCACCCTGAAGGATACAGTGCAATATTTCCCTTGAATTATTTATTCCTCTTGATTTGGAGTTGATTTGATCACTTGCTAATAGTACTAATGTCAACATTCCTTTCAGAAGAAAAAACGGGGCCATTTAGATTTTAGATGATCAGGTATTACATAGAGATTCATAAACATCCACCCAAAGTCACAGGGCCTTAAAGGTCATGTAAACAGCCCCCTCATTTTATAGATAAGAAAAATTGAGGCCAAATGCAAAAAAAGTACTATAAATTCATTCTTACTAATAACCCAGCTCACTCACTATACCCAGACAACACATACTTCCGACAAACTAATACTTGTCCCTACTTTGAACATTTATTTGAAATATTACAGATATTTCCATACTGGCTAGATATTTATGGCAAATTAGAACATTTTTTGACTGCATCCAAAAGTGGGAAAGCTCAGCAGGAATCTCTTCCACCTCTTCCTCCGAGGTTGAGAGAGCAGTCAAGGGATTTCAGAGACTAAGCCTGTCAGCAACAAGAATTTGGACTTGTCTCTCTACCCTTTTGTTTGGATGCCTAGCTTCACTAACATCCCTTTTAGAGAGACATGCTAGCTCACCACAAGGATCAGAGAAGCAAAAATCTCTGAAATTTGTCCATTGGTACTCAAGAAGTTAGTATGGTACAAGTGATGTGGAAAAACTATTCCTCACCCCCACCCAGGAGAATCTACAATGTGGTATAATAGAAAGAACATGAACTTTGGATTCAAAACCAGCTATGTCATCTATTAACTTTGCAAACCCACACCATCTATTTGAAATTCTCTGAGCTTCTGTTTCCTCATTTTTCAAAATGGGAATAATGCCTGCTGCCGAGGTTGTTGTTGAGGTTCAAAGTGAGATCAAATATGTCAAGTAGTAGAAACAAAATGTTCCTTTCTCTTCTCTGCTAGATTCCAATAAGATCTGGAACTCTCTAAAAGCATTATTGATGCTCTTTTCCTTGTCAAAGTAATTTGGAATGTCAGCTCTGCATGTACCCTCTCCAAAAGAGAGCATCATTTGGATCCTTTACATAATTTATTGTGGCCAGAGAAAAATGGTTTAATATTTGAAATAAGAACTTAAGCCCAGTGGAGAGAGGAGGGAACAGAAAGGATATTCAGGGCTTAGGTGGACCCTGGAGCAAGTTCTGAGAAGTTGTCTACCAGACTGGCTAAAGGGGATTTTTATGCTTCACTCTATTTTTTCAGGCTGCCATTAAAATAGTAAGCTGTAAACTGGGTCAGGAAAAAAAAAACAAAAACCTGGAGCCTATCCTTTCAGAGCAGTGAGAGTAAGCTCCACTGTTTGATATTTGAGCAGAGGCTGTGGAAATCCGATACATCAGTGCCCATATATCTTTCCATTAACTGTATATAATTTATTTTTCCATATGAGTCCCCCTCATATGGAAATGAAAATAATAGCTTTTTCCTGCCTGAACACAAAAGGTTCCAGGTATTGTTATAGAATAATAGATTACAGAAGACAATTGGAAGTTTCATGTCCTTGGGTGTCCGATGAGTAGGAAAGAGTCATATTTGACCAAAAAGTTATATTGTCTGTCCTAAAGTCAAAGAGGAAGTCTACAAAGATATGCCTAATGATTATATTAAATACAGGAGAGATGAGGGACATAGAGAAAAAAAGAGAAAGAACCCAGCTTTATGTGTCCTTGCTAAGAACTCTCTAATGTTGTAAGAAATTAGAACAAGCCAGAGAATTGCCAAACCCATGTGAACATTAGTTCTTTATTGAATTTGGTTTCTTTTTTAAAAATCTTTTTTTTTCTCCTCTGTTCTACTGATTTACTTGCTTAGAGATTTCTTTTAAAGAGTTGTTTCATTCAATATCTATTAAGCTTGACACAGTTCTAGACCCTCAGGTTATGGCAGATCCACTTGTTCAATAAAAACAGCCCTAGTGTACAGAGGCAGTGCACTCTGGTTAGTTATGAGCTTGGGAAGTGAGTCATCATAGATAAAACTGAAAGGCTGAGAAAGGATGACTGCGTGAGGGATGTTTCCCCTTCTTACAATTTCACCCCTTGACTCCAGAATTCTGGTCATTTTCTCCTATCAGTACAGTCCCTGCCGTATTGCATATTCCTAAGATAAAATAAGTAAGATATGTAAAGCAGGATTTGAGACAATGATCTACCTTTATTAATTCTCTCCAAGCCATAAGAGTTCTTCCCATCTAGTTGCCCAGATCGTGGGTGATTTCTTACCTTAAAATTGAGATATAATTGACATACAATAAAGTACACAAATTTGAGGTATACAGATGGATGAATTTTTACATATGTTTACATCGATGTCAACACCTGTCAGATCAAGACATAAACTATTTCCAGTACCCCAGAAGTTTCCCTTATGCCCATGGTGCCATCCTGTAAGAGGTATTTAGAAGGCCCTTCAGATTTGTGCCTTCCATCTTCTCATTTCTCAGGTATAATAAAAAAGGAGGGTGGGGTGCAGACCTCACCATCAACACAAAACAAGACTGTACCTTTTGGCAAGACAAAGTTTCCTTCCTGAGGCTTAATTTCCTCATCTTAAAAACATATTTGAGGCTAGATAATTTTTAAAGTACTTACAGCCCTTCTTTTCTTTTCTAAGTGAATGAAAAGAGGGAGAGTCAGTAGAAAACTACGTTTCTATATAATGGCTTTTAGAACTATACGTAAGAATCTTCGAATTTTTCATCCCAATTGTTGCTTTGATCCTGTCATACCTTGGATATTAAGATCAAAAGATTTGTGAAAATGAAACAAATTAATAAAAAAAGATTTATGAACATTAAAATTAGGAGTATACCAGTCATATCCAGGACGCATCAAAATACTGACATCAATTACCATATTTCTCTACAACAACTTTGGGAACAATGCCATTTTCCTAATAGTTTTAAGATTTTACCAGTCTGGTCCCTGTATCAAGACATTAAGTTCATTTTAATAATCATGCCTTCCTTCCCCATATCAATTTCATCCTTGTATCATTTGGGAATTTGATAAATATTGCTTCCTTGGAAACTTCCATTCAGCCATATGTCTGATTTTTTAAATAATAATTTAAAAAATATTGGGAAAAGCTAAATTCCTCTTTGGGTGCATTGAGAGTTGATCCATCAGTTCTAAGCTACAAAGGGAAAAAGTTTTCCTTTAAAGTTGATAATGTACTTAGAATCCAGCGAAAGCTGATCTCCAGTACCTGTTGCCCAAATCATTTATTAGTCATCTCTTGTGAGTTGTTCATCCTTACTTTGTCATAAGCTCCTTTGCCATGATTTTATAAACAAAGTTGGGTTTTGAATATGGACAGTTAGAAAGATGTGCATAGAAGTAGAAAAATTTTTGTTCAGATTTGCTGTTATTTATTTTTTAAATTAAAAATGGAAGTGTATTTTAAAGTTTGTTCTGTTTACTTTATTATTATCTTTATATTAAAGAAATGAAATCATTTCTGAACTTTTTCATATTTCCTTATTGACCCCTATTTAATGACACCTCACACCCAGACACCCACTGGCCTGGTTTCATTACAGGTTGTGGTAGATTGAATTACATACTCCCACAAAGACACACTCTTAATCTTTATCACCATCCCTGTGGGTGTCACCCATTGTAAATAGGATCTTTTGAAGATGTTATTTTGTGGTTAAGGTGAGCTATGACAGAATCATCAGGGGCCTTCATCTGTTTTCCTGCAGTCCTTTATAAGCAAAAGAAATTCAGGCCAGTCTGTCAGAGAAGGCTGCACAATGAGAATTTGGAGGTAAGTGAAAACCAGAAAGGCAAACACAAACAGATTGCTTTGTGACAGGAGGCAGAGATACAAGTCAAAGAACCCCAAAGATTTCTACAGGCCAGCACCCCAACACCACAGACTTCAGAGAGAAAGCATGGTCCAGCCAATGCCTTCATTTGGGACTTCTGGCCTCTAAATACATTAACCAATAAATTCTTTAAGCCAATCCATTGTATGCTATCTGTTATAGTAGTCTGACAAACTAAGCCATAGTTCCTATTAGTTTAAGCTGGAACTATGGAATCATGGAGTCATCTTTGCCTGGAAGTATAAAAACTGCAGACCACTTGGTTCTTTGCCCTCCTATCCATCCCCTTGGCACCTGAGTAGTTTTATGATAGCAATTCATTTATTACACACAGACTCCATTTCTTTGCTCATTCGTCACAGGTAATTAGGCAAATTAGTTTCACTAATGGTAAAACTAAGGAGCATCAAAACTAAGGAGATAAAGGGAGTTAAAGAGGTTAAAAGGAATATCTCATAATTTACACGGAAAGATAGGAACTGGTTCCTAAATTTTGGTTGAACATTAGTATCATCTGGAAAGAGGCCTACTACAGACCAATTAAATAGGAATCTTGGGGTGAGAAGAATGACCCAGGCATCAATATTCCCTTTAAAGCTCCCCATGTTATTACAATATTGAGCCAAGGTTGAGGACCACTGCATTAGAGGAAATACAACTTCAGTGTTCAAGATGTGTTTCATAAAATCTCTGCTGGTAATGGGTGGGAGAGAGGAGGCAGCCCCACTTCAACTGAAGCAACTTCGCTGTTTTAAGCACCAGGCTTATGCTGAAGATTTTTTTTTTTTTATAAGGAAAGTTGTTTTAATTTCCTAGGCTGCTTAAAGCAGATACCATAAAATTGATTGGCTTAAACGATGGGAGTTTCTTAACTTACAAGCTTATGGTTTTGAGAACAAGAAAAATGATAAATCAAGGCATCATCAAGACAAAGCTTTCTTTCTGAAGATAGGCTGCCAGAGATCCTTGGCTCTTCTGCCACAAGCAAGGCAGATAGCATTTGCTAGTCTCTTCTCCTCCAGGTTTTGTTGCTTTCAACTTCTTGCTTCCATGGCTTTCCCTTACTTCTGTCTGCATTTCATTCTCTTATAAAGGACTCCGGTATGAGGATTAAGACCCATCATAGGCCATGCTTTAACTAAACTAACTTCATCAAATTATTCAACCAAAATTTAGGAACCAGCCCTACCCCTTCCATGTTAATTATGGCTTTACACTCACAGGAATGGATTTGATTTTAGAAATGTTTTTCTAGGGCACATAAAGCTTCAAACCACAAGTGTTCCGGTGCTTTAAAACATTTGCAGTATCTTGTTTGGGGAGCAATTATGCTCAACTATCTGCATGTATAAGAATCATGGGGATGCTTGTTTAAAATGCAGGTGCTTGTTCTCCAGAGAATATGAATCAGTAAGCCTGGGAAATCTTTTACGACCCAGGGTCCTTCTTGAGAAATCCATTTTAGAGTATCTTCTGCCATCGAAATCTGTAAGTGCTGTTATCTTGTGTAGAGTTTCTTGCCTTTATTCAAGTCATCTCTAGGATGACTTTTAAGCTTTTAAACATTTGCTGGTTATCTATTTTCAAGACATTCTATTTTCTTTTTTTGCTACTGCATCATTTAAGGCCATATACCTTCAAGAACTCACAGGAATCTCATTAAATGCATCATTTAATGTTTTTCCACCTTTCATGTTGGAAGGATCCAGACACTTTTGGAGGCTACATTAATGAGACAGAAGTTTTCAGATTCAAGAAAAGTTAATATTTTAATAAAAGACCATTTTTACTCTCCTTTCCCTTGCTCATTTGGGCCATTTGATAGTCTGGAACCTAACACGTTCATTTAAGTTGCAGAGCACTAGTTGCCATCCCATGCTTCTAATATCATCATCTAGTAGTTGGGTGAGCCTCTTGTATCACATTCAGGGAGGCCCACCACTGGCTGCAAAGAAATTGTCCAAAGACAAGCTTTGGCAAAAGGAACCTGAGACTCCAAACAGGATGTGTAAAATAAGTGGATATCTTGTTTTCATTTTTAGTGTTAACTAATGTAAAGACTGAGAATGACTTTTTTTAAGTTTCTAAAGGATAGACAAATGGAAGCCTCTCATCCTGCCTTATATATATTGATTAATGAAATAATGCAGCTTTGTTTTTTGTTCCATAAGGTAGATTGTAGACCTCATCACACTACCTAACTTTACTAAATTAAGAATCAAGTTCTTTCAGTGACAGAGATTCTGCACATAGAGATATTTGGTAAATAT
The DNA here is from genome assembly GCA_004026745.1 of Myrmecophaga tridactyla. NCBI lineage: Eukaryota > Metazoa > Chordata > Mammalia > Pilosa > Myrmecophagidae > Myrmecophaga > Myrmecophaga tridactyla. The sequence goes on along the minus strand of PVIY010003373.1, from coordinate 26,841 downwards.
AGTACTGTGTAGTAGCAGATATTGGTATTTAAAAGGCAGGTTAAGTCTCCACCCCCCACCCTCCACTATGAAATGTTTCTAACCCCTTTTGAGATTTCTTACCACAGATCTTGCCCATTTTTGAGGTGGTGGTAGTGGGAGGAAAAGGGGAGGTTTTTTTTGTATGATTGAAAGAGGAAAAAGGGCCAAGAAATTTGCCATGTGAATATAGGTACAATTTGCCACTGTGAATGACTTGTGGCATTAGGCAAGTTATCTGAAATTATTATTTCTTCAAATGGTCTCATACCCACTTAGAAATTACGGGGATATATTAGAATATTAATGTCATAGTGTCTGAGGCCTCATGGAAAATGGTCATTAATGGTAAAACCAAGGAGCCTCAGTATCCTGTTTCAGCTCAAAAAAACAAAGGAATCTAGTTTCCAAAGGCAAATTCCACTGGGTGCTCATCATTGTGCAATGCAAGCACACTGAACATGGGGCCAGGATTATCAACAGTATTTATGTGTGTGTCTAGCACAAATCCTGACACTGGCCTTTAAAAGGAAAATGAATGGTGGCAATGTTTGGCCACCATTGGCCAGGGGACTCAGGAACACTTGAATTCTCTCTTCAACTGACTGTCTATATTTCCTAGCATTTCTCAAGGAAATACCAAAAAGATCAGGCAGGTAAACTATTATTTTTAAGCCTTGGTTCCATACCTCATATGCAACACATGGAAACAGAAAAAGCCCTGAGAGGCTTCCTCTCCTCTAGCCACCACTCAGGTTCTGGTTAACTTTCAAAGGGATTGGAGACAATCTGGGGAGGGAACTTCTTTCCAAGTGGGATGAAGCTTTGGCAAGGCCCCATCCTATCTTCTGTATAGTCAAAGATACAGTTGTAATGCCATCAAAAACTGAATCAGCTTTCTTGGCCTTGACCAACATGTGACTGGTCTCCTTGTGGGTGCAGAGTGGAGGTGGAAGAGAGCCATGAGATTCTTTTAGTCAACAATAGACACTTTATGTTATCACATCTCCTTTTCCATCTGCTGCCTGTAGACACACTTGGTGGGTCCCTTTTTGTGGGTTTACAATTTCCCTCCCACAACAGAGAGCTTAGTTAGAGAAAGATTTAACATTTACACATTTTATTCACAACACAGCACTTCATATGAAATTCACACAATTTACAGATATTAGTCACAGATATCAACGTCAGAATTGAAAGTTGTTAATCATTCTGTCCCAGTGGATTTAAATCTTCTTCTGCCCAGTTTCCTCTTCAATCAGACTTTCCTAAAAAAAAAAAATGTAACAAATATGTAAAGGATGATTTTACTAACTGAATTTCATTATATTTTGGTATTTTAATTTCTAAATTGTCTATGTAGGAGGAAGAGCTCTGCTTGTTTTTGTGCACGAGAAAACTCCAGGCATATATGGCAGACTTTATCTTTTTAGGTTGTTTTATAAACACAAAATCTACATTAACAGTTTGAGGAAAGAAATGGGGAAAGAGGTGAAAGAAAGTCCTGATTAATCAGTTTGCTGTTAATGAGACTTTGCATCAATTCCTTCTTTCTAATGTCATGCTTGGGAAATGTCACTGCTTACTGTTATTTTTATCACGGGGTAAGTAGGATTCTAAAAAGAAAGGAAATAAGGATATCTGTCCACTTTTTTCTTTGTTCTGAGGTGTGGAAATTGAAATCACTGGTAAAAATGAGAATCATAGTTTATCTTTATATATAATTTATTCAGATGTTTGCTGCTTCTGGGTATAACAGAATTAAATACAATGCCCTCTGACTGCTGCAAATAAGCAGACCCTGGAGCTCAGAAAATTGAGCTAAACATTGAAGTAAAGATTTTATTCTTCTATATTCAATTCCCTTTATATTTTTCTCATCAAAATCTATTTTAGATTATTAGTAGATTTCCATTTTTGATTGACTTGAAAATAGTAATATCCTAGTCAGAATCTGGACATCAAATCCGTTGCTCTGAATTATAAACTTACTGGTTTGGAAATTTTATTCTAAAAGGAAAAAAATTAAGAAACCAGAGCATCATTTCTGATTTTGACATTCTCCAGAGTTCTGGTAAGCTTAACCATACCAAGAACTAGTGAAAAATCAAGTGGAGGGGGTTGGATTGGTCTAAAGTTGTCTAGGGGAGTATGATTTTTTTTAAAAAATTTTTATTGCGATTATCTTCACACACATATAGTCCAACCAAAGTATACAATCAATGACTCACAATATCATCACAGAATTGTGTATTATATCACCATGATCATTTTTAGAACATTTGCATAACTCCAGAAAAAGAAATAAAAAGAAAAAATTCATACATCAGTTACCCTTAGCTCTCCCTCTCATTGATCCCTAGTATTTCAATCCACCAAAAAAAATTTTTTTACCCCTTATCCCACCAATTATTTATCTTTTTTTTTGAGCTTATTTTTTCACTCAGCTGTCCATACCCTGGATAAAGGGAACATCAGACACAAGGTTTTCCCAATCATAAAGTCACATTGTAAAACCTATATCATTATACAATCAAATTCAAGAATCAAGGCTACTGAAATACAGTTCAACAGTTTCAGGTACTTCCATCTAGCCACACCAATACACCATAAACTAAAAAGGGATATCCACATAATGTATAAGAAAAACCTCCAAAAAACCTCTCAACTCTGTTTGAAATATCTCAGCCCCTGAAACTTTGTCTCATTTCTCTCTTCCCCCTTTCGATCAAGAAGGCTTCTCAATTCCATGATGCCAGCTCCCAGCTCATCCCTGGGAGTCCTGTTCCACATTGCCAGGGAGATTTATACCCCTGAGAGTCAGGTCCCATGTAGGAAGGAGGGCAATGAGTACATATGCTGAGTTTGCTTAGAGACAAAGGCCAGATCTGAGCAACCAAAGAGGTTCTCTAGGGGTGACTCTTAAGCATAATTATAAGTAGCTTAGCTTCTCCTCTGCAGAAATAAGTTTCACAGGTGCAAGCCCCAAGATAAGGGCTCAGCCCATTGAATTGGTTGTTCCCACTGCTTGAGAGAGTATTAGGAATTCCCCAGATGGGGAAGATGAATATTTCTTCCTTTCTCCCCAGTCCCCAAAGGAGATTTTGCAAATACTTTTTTATTCTCTGCCTAAATTACTCCGGATATATTGGGGCATCACACTAAACCTGTACAAATCAACAAGATCTCATGCCCTATTGAAGATAAGGGAGTGTGATTTGAACATATTTGAAGAACTGACATGTAGCAGAGGGAAGAAATTTGTTTTGTCAGTTATCCCAAAGGCTAGAGCCAGGATTAGCAGATAAAGTTTACAGAGAGAGATTTCAATTCGAGTCAAGAAAAATACATTCCAGTTACGAATGTAGACTCACTACTGAAAGTGTATCGTGAAATAGTGAGGGCCCTATCACAGGAGGTACTCAGACACGAGCCCTGTAGTGGATGGGAGGTGGCTGTCCTAGGTGGTACCCAAGGGCCTTTCCATCTCAGAAGCTCTATGTTCTCAGAGAGTATTGTGACTTTAACTCACCAGAACTCCTTTGAGGTCCCTGAGGGGAGATCGTGGCTGTCGAATGGTACACTCAAAGTGCTGGGGTTCTGCAAGTTGATCAGCCTCTTTGGCTATCTGAACAAAAGAATGTGATTCTTTGAGATGAAGATAGAGAAATGAAATCATATTTCCTGAAGGAGTCATTTGCACATGCAAAAAAAAAAAAAACCCAAAACAACTTCAGGGTGGGGGGCTGGGTGCAAGGGTAGTTAGTTCAGTGCTAGAATTCTCGCCTGCCACACGGGAGACCCGGGTTCGATTCCCAGCCCACGCACTTCCCAAACAAAGAAACCAACAAAGACAAACAAAAAATTCAACAAATGGTGCTGCAATAACGGGATACTCACATGGAAAAAGAATAAAATGTGACCCCGCCATACAGCATACAAAAAAAAAAACAACTTCGGAAAGTGAGGTCAAGGGGGTTGCAAAACTGAATGCCATCACCCTGGACTGGGGAAGTTGCAGGATTTGGAATGGGGACTTCAAAGACACAGTTCCCCATCAAGCATTTTTACAGAATAGTGTGGGGTTCTAGAGATAATGGAGATAATTAGGAGAGAGGATGATGCCTCTTTAGAGATGATGAGAGTAAAATATTTTGAGCATCATGAGGAAAGCGTATGCAAAAAACACAAGTTTATAATTATTAATAGTTATATTTATTTTCTAGTTTTTTACTAAACATTTCATATTTTAGTGAGAGTTACATATAATCTATGAAGAGGAGATTTCAGATTCTGGGGTTTCTGTATTTAATGCTAAATTATCTTTATTATTTCTCCAAAAAGGTATTTCCTTTTAATGAAAATTAAGTGGTTTTAAATTTCTCTGGCTATTCTTTTGTTCTTTCCCATCCTCAGCCCTATGTTACATGTCCCAGTACTGAATTACTCATCCTTTAGGATCTAGTTCTTCATTCCCCATAAACGTAAAAACACAACAAAACTCTTTTTCGTTAATCAACATTTTTTATTTATCAGCTAATATTTTAGTCTCCCTCATGTAATCCTCACACAACCCTGAAAAATCTTATTTTACAGATAAGAAACCAAATATCCCAAGTTAATGTTGGGACTAGTACTGGAATATAATTTATATGAAATAAAATCCATTGTTTTCTACTATACTCCTCTGTCTTCTTGAACTTGCTAACTCCTGTACTCTAGCAAGCTCTAACCTCTTTGCTCAAATACTCCTCTCCATAAAAATAAAAATTGAAAAATCATAGTGCAAGAAAACTCACTTATAAATTATAGAACTGTACTACTGATTAATAAACCATATTTATAAAGGATGAGATAAGAAAAATAAATACTAAAAGAATAAAACATACACAGAAGTTCCAGTATTTCCTTTCCAAATTTCAATGAAACTTCTCATACATGGAGACCTTCCTTGAGTCCATCCATTGCTCCTAATTCATTTAGCAAATCTGTATACTCAGAGTAAGACACCTATTGCCATATCCTCTTAGAATTTTCCCTACTGCTTCATTAGTCCCTCTCTGAATTGAAAGTAGGAAAGAGACTTCTACTCTGTAAATGTCTTATCTCCCCCTGGAGTGCCTAGGGTAGAGTCCAGAGTGGTGCTTTTAGGGCACATAGTGTTCATTAAGCATAGTAAAATAAATTGAATCAAAGAAGTGACTTTCTGTTTAGAAGCTTAGTGAAACTTACCTCTTGGAAAGAATCTATAAAACTTTCAGCATTTCTTTTTCCTCCAGGACGCAATCCATAGGACCAGTGTTGGCTGGAGCAGCTCACCACACATAAAGTCAGCAGAGTAAGTCCAGCTAGAAGTTTGGGTATTGGCTTCATTTTAGGGGTCATCAATGTAGACTCAAAATAGATACAGACTGGGTTGAGTAAAAAAATCAAGATCTTTTTAGTAAAAGGCCTAATCTTTGTATCCTTCACCCTGCAGAAGATGATGGGATCGCCTACAATTGTCAGACAATGCCACTGAAACAGACACCCACTTTCTTGCCTAGAGTTCCCTAGAAAAATCAGTACTTTAATCTCACGTTAAGTACTTTTTAGCATTTGAACTCAATATATTTTCAGTTTCATTATTTGTTTCATTAGGCAAACTTCATGATTCAGGATTTTGTCTTAAGATTTTTCTCCCTGTGGATTGGTTTTCAACTGTATCATTCCAGAGATAAAAAGAAGTGGGCCATCTGCTCTGAAAAGTAGCTCCTACTAGGAATCTCTGGCTAATATGAAATTGTTTGACATTAAAAGGCTACGTTATGGTACTAATTACATTTTGTTGAATATCTGTCCTCTAGCCTTCCAAACATTATTGCTGACTGGACCATCTGTGAAAGTGAGAGAGGATTCAACACCGCTCAATGCCTTAAATCCCAGACCAGATGCTTCCCTGACCAACAGGGCCTCTGATTATCTAGTAATATGTAGAATTCTCACAAAGAGTCTTAAAGTTAATTTTCATGTGATAGGGAAGAGGCAAAAGACAAAATCAAATACTTCTTGATGAGCTGCAGTTCCCAAAAGGCTGGATCTCTGTGGCGGTGGTGACAAGGGCAGTAAAGGACAAGGCTTCTTTAAGTTAACTAATTCCTGGACTTGGCCCTGAAGATATAAAATGTCCAAAAGATATACAATAGCATGCAATCTAAAAACAAAAAGTCCTAGAAATACAAAGCATTTTACCTGTTTGGAGACAAAGGACCAAAAGAATCTCCAGCTTCCTTTGGAGTGTGTTGATTACTGTTACTTTTCTATTTTCTTAGCGTCCTTTTTATATAAAACTTCTCCAGGACATTGAAATCTTTCCTGCTGGTAAATTATACTGCACATAGACCATGTTATTATTTTTAATCATATTTTTTTAATCCCCACATTAAAACTCTTTAATGGTGTATGTAATTAGAACACTCCCTGGTGCATCTCTTAAATTTACTTAAATCTGGCCATTAAAACCTTAGCTAAGACTTTTATAGCTGAAGCCACAATTCAAAGAGATTAAAATCTAGTTAGGTTGGTTTCCCTTGAGGAAACTGGCAGACCTATCAAGATTTCAAGGAAAATAGATGTCCTAGATTAAGTGAGATTAAATGCATACATAAAAACTTTCACAAGGGAGGTCATGCAGTATATAAAGAAGTTGAGTCAGAACACTCAGGAGTTAGCCCCAACTCTTAAACTTAGTTGTAAAAGGAGGCATTTATACCAGATGATCATAGGGTTCCTTTCAGTTTTACAAAAAATAATAATAATAAAGTTATTGTTGGCAATGTACCTAGCCCACATAGGATCCTCAAGTAGATAGTGGGAATTTCTCAGGCTCTTACTCAAGTTTCCTCCTTGACTTATCTTGAAAGCCCCATAGTACGTGAAGGATGAGGAATATCGTGGTTAGATGCATTAAGAGCAAGACCATATAGAGTAGGCATAAGTCAACAGTTCAACTAATTTCAGCTAAGGCTTATTGAATGAAAATACACAAATCACTGTACTAAGGGGAACAGGAGAACAAAGACGAGAAAGAGTAACTACATGACATGTGGATAAGACCAACCTCACTTTTGCAATAGCCTTGCAAAGTGTATATTATTTCTATTTTACAGATGTTCCACCCTGGCAGGGTGACCTTGGACATGTTAATCCCACTTTTCTGAGCCTCAGTACAAGCATTGCACTTTAATTGAATACGTGACTATAATCACATTATAGTCAAGGATCCCATGTTACTTAAGTATGTCAATAAATCCTTGGCATATGTTTGAATGAATGAGTGAATTGAATGAATGGACAGACGGACGGACGGATGGATGGATGGATGGAAAGCAATACTCTTTGACGAGATTAGGCCTAATGGTTCCTCTATTTCTGTATTCAAAGATGTTTTATCTGACAAAAAAAATCTTCAGTAGCATATGAACATGTTCAATGGGCTGTGAGGCCTGTTACATTAGCTAAGCAGTAAAATGGTTAAACACAATAAGTTATTCGTTAATTTCTCCTCAGATACTGATGATGCCAAACCATGAGATCATTACATTTGCAAGGATTTGAGAGTAAAGGGTTAATAGGGTCCTGCTCAAGTAAACTCCCTTGTTTCGCCCAGCCATCTCTAGAGGAAGTTTCAAATCCTCATGATAAGGGAGAGAAGGGAATAAACTTCATAGTTGGGTTACCAAGCAAATAGAGTGGACTTAAAAAATAAAACATAAGTTATTGACTATTTCATTAAAATTGTTTTAGTTATTTCATTTAGACACTAAAGTCATTCTGACATGGAGTGGGGTTTCATTGCCTACAGTGTTATAGATAATGATGATAAGTTATTTTTCAGTAAGAGTTCCCCATGTTTGAAGAGTGTCTGTTTAACTGTCCAATTGATTTCCTGTTTGCTGAAAGAAATGTGTTTCTAACAGCGTTGCTTAAACAGAACATGTGGTCTTTGGTTAGGACTAATGAAATGGAAGTTTAGATCTCTGACCTTCTACTGCAAGGTTCATTACTTACCTCTGGATAAACATGACTAGATTTCTTGTAAGCTATTTCTATCAGTTGGTATCAAATTGTTTGAAAAACGTTTTGAAACTCTTAAATGAATGCAGCAACATGGTCTAGGAATTCAATGTCCTCTATGCTTGCAATTGTATCGTCTTAGGTCACATTAAGTCTCAAGGGGAAAGTCAAATGTCTTGCCTTATTTTCTACACCAAATAGGATCAAACAAACAGGCAACAGATGAATTTTTTGTTTTGTGACAAACTTAGAAACCTTTCATGATATCCAGAAACAGGTCAATTTACCAAGGCGTTCAATTTAATAAATTGTGTTTTAATAATTGGATTTTATAGTTGTCATAACTTTTTCTAGGATATTAAACTATAACTTTAAAGGAAAAATTGCTTCAGTTTCAATATTTAAAAAAACAGCTCAAAATGCAATACTGACTTTGATCTTGCCAAAAGACAGATAAAAATAATCTTTTTTGTCATAAAGTTAAATCACAGCAGGAAGAACTCATAGTTAACTCCTGCTGACATGTCTAATCAGGTTGGAAAAGGTTTTCAAAGAATTAATCCTTGGATAAAGTGCTTTATACGGAAAATAATGTAACCACTTCTCTTTATTTTGGTGTCTTTTAAAGATAATAATTCCTTGGATTTAATTAAATTCTAAGGTTTTACATATGTTAAAGACAAAGTTGACTTGGGTGTACAATTACAGTCTAAACAAAAAAATCCTAAAATGAATTGGAGATAATATTCCAAGCCTTGATTTATAATGGTAACCCTACTAAGAATAAGAAATTCACAACATATCCTATTATAATATCTTTGAAACTGTATTTGAAGGAACTAGACTAGAACACATTTGAAAATAGCATGTTTTGCTTTAGTAAATTTACTTTAGTCAATTACTCAAGTATACTGAATTTTATCAATTTAGATAATCTAATTTAGGTTTAAAAGTTTTCTAGTCTCCTCCCCAGCAACTACTGTATTTTTTACTTATGTATAAGATAGCATGTTCCATGTTCTAACTTTCATTAGAATTTACACTTTTAAAACTTTCTACCCACCCTCAAAATTCTCTCTCTTGGTTGTAAGGCAAAAAACATTTGGGGGACAATGTATTTAATCAGCTTAGTAAAGTTAACTGGTAATGTGAATTAATTAAAGAGTATCAAAAACAAATTAAATTATTGAAAGGTTATCTTTTCTTATGTTCAGAATTAATAGAATTTGTTGTTAGCATGGTGAATTTTAAAAAGAGGATGAAAAAATAACCATATTTAAGAAAATAAACTTGCTTTAATGGTGCTTTCTAAAGGACTAATCTTAGTTATGCTATTATCTCCTTTTCCACCCAGACATTTAGAGCTGGTTATCAACACATATTGCAGATTTGTAAGCAAAATTTGAAAAATGTGGATTTTCAAAAGTAAGAGAAAAAAACTCCTTTTTAACATTTCATATTGTTTATTAATGTAGTATACATTAGAGCCAAAATCTGCAATTTCTAAGCACACCACATGTAGATTTTTCAGATCCTTCTGCAGTTTAGGTTATACCTATACCTTTAAATGAATGAATAACACATTCTATAGTTATTGAAAATATAGTACAGAGTGAAATGATTTAAATATAATTTAGGCACATATTGATTATGAAAATAGATATCTCTCAATACAATATTTCTGTCTTGGTAAAAATAATAAAGCAAAGAAAATAATTCATTTCTGAAGTTGCTTTCCTTCATTTGTAAAGGTCCAATCTCCTCCCACTGTGCATATGTACTCTTTACTGTTAAGGAAAGCTTTGCATATGTATGTATAAAAGAATAAACTACATAAATATTGAAGATGTGTCATTCTCCCAAAGGAGGCTAAGTGGTTTTTAATGATTCATTGCCTCAAACTAATGAATCTGTGGAATTCAGAACCCATTTGGACATAGCATATTTCCCTGCTCTTGGGGTAGACATAAGGACACTGGGTTATTGGTTAGAAAGCGCAGGCCCTATCTGTGCTGCTGCAGGGAGACAACGACTCTAGTAAATTAGCCTAAACTTTTTTCTTAAAAGCAGAAAATAAAAGTAAAAGAACCACAGGTGCTGACTGATAGGTATTATGTCTTGGAACAGCCAACTGCCTTTATTTTTATTTCGTTTTCTTAGTGGCTATAATCAAACTGTTAGTTTAAATTCCTCATTCTCCATGGTAAGATTTTAGCTACAGTTATATTATGTTGACTTCTAAAAGATGACTTTGCCATTTTCATTTATATTTTATAGCTTTGATTGCAGATTTGGATTTAATACCTATTTCTAAGCTGGTCCTAGTTAAACTATTTGGCATTTGAATTAAATGAATATTAATTAAGCACCTTGGTTTTTGGTATTAAAGTATTTTCATATGTTTGTATATTAGATAACTAGGTTAGTAGTGTAATTAGATAAAATTGCCTGGTCTGATGTTGAGTGGAACTTGCTGAGAATGAATTTATTTTTTTCAATTAGCAATGCATATTTAAAAATTGTAGCTATAAGGCAGGCCACTGTGGCTCAGCAGGCAGAGTTCTCACCTGCCATGCTGGAGACCCGGGTTCGATTACCAGTGCCTGCCCATGTTAAAAAAAAAAAAATTATAACTATAGGTAAATTTTTCCTCCACCTGGAGAGTCCCACTGTACTTTCAGTATGACAATGATATAGTATGATGCCTTTCTTTCTACTCTGCCTCAATCATTTAGAAAAGGGAATTTTTTAAATTTTAGCTATTTTTTTATCTAAAGCATAAACATTACAAAAAAAAAAAAAAAAACCCTGAAAAGAGGGTCTTGGAGAGTCCAGTCTCGCCATATTCATATGGTATGACAGATATTTAAAGTAGGGGAGGCATCACTAAAGCTATTTATAAACCTGAACAATCTTTTCAATATTTTCATAAAGTTTAACAATTTAAATATCCACACTGCATCTAGAGAGTCAATAAATATAATTGCATAAGTGTGCTTTGCATAAATTAAAATTCTCAAATGCATTTTGAACCATGACGGTACTTTCACATCATGACTATTTAAAAGCAAATGTAATAGATATTATTCCTGGTCATAAAGTCAGGTACTCCTTTACCCCATTCAAAAGGTAGCAAGATAATCTAGCTTTCCTACATCTATTAAATGAGTGCTTCCCCTTTATAATCAGAATATGGGGAAAAAAGTCATTTTTTCCCCTTACGCACTGCTGAGAACAAGCATAATCCTCTAAATGTTTTCTTATCTCCTTACAGTGTTATTTCTTCTAAACAACTGAGTGGAGAGGGAAAATGATAAGAGTAATATTTCTCATTTTGGACATCTTCTTCCAGCCCCTAAAATTCTCATCTGACACTCTGTGACATATGTAGTGGCGTCAGCATCTCTTCAAATATAGCTCCCTTCACATTGGAACCTCTCAAGTTGGCTTCTTGAAGGTCACACCCAGACAGATCACAATTCTGCAAGACAGAAACAGCATTCATGTAACCAATATAGATATTTAAGGTCTTATATGTTTTCTCTCAAAATGATTTCTGGCGCATATTAGGAAAATATTCTTCTATTATAAAACTCTGTTAATTTCCTCAAAAGTACTAACACATATTCTAAAATTAGATTTTCTTCTATCTGTACTTGTTATTACCACAAATATACATAAGCAAATGTTAAAAGGAAGTATGTCCTTGGGGTATGTATTGTAGAATCAAGGAGTTAAAATTCATAATGGATTCTAATATGAAAACACTACCTGTGGTAGTTAGATTCAGTTGTCAACTTGGCCAGGTGAGCACACCTAGTTTTGTTGCTGCGGACATAAGCCAATGGTACATGAACCTCATCTGTTGCTAATTACATCTGCAGTCGGCTAGGAGGCGTGTCTGCTGTAATGAGTGACATTTGACTTAATTGGCTGGTGCTTAAATGAGAGAGCGCAATGTAGCACAGCCTAAGCAGCTCAGCATTCCTCATCTCAGCACTCGCAGCTCAGCCCAGGTCTCTGGAGATGCAGAAAGAAGTCACCCCGGGGAAAGTTGTTGGAACCCAGGGGCCTGGAGAGAAGACCAGCAGAGACCATCCTGTGCCTTCCACGTAAGAAAGAACCTCAGTGGAAAGTTAGCTGCCTTTCCTCTGAAGAACTAACAAAATAAATCCCCTTTTATTAAAAGCCAATCCGTCTCTGGTGTGTTGCATTCCGGC